>BQNB010059210.1:0-37426 GCA_026074375.1 Tanacetum coccineum | reverse complement strand
TTATTACAAACAGGTACTGTCAAATGTAGTCGCAGATTTCAAAACTATCAAGTCTAGGGCTGTAAACGAACCGGACGAACATGAACGGAGTCTTGTTCATGTTCGTTCATTTAATTTTAACCGGACAAATAAACAAACACGAACGCTTAAACGGACGGATTTTCTTGTTCATGTTCGTTTATTAAGAAAAATTAAGAAACTAAACGAACCTTAAACGAACATAAACGATCGAACACAAATAAACGTAGAAAAAAACATTAAATTTATTAAACTATACATAATATTTTGTTGTATAAGTGTTAACGTACCAGTTTTAAAAGTATACAATTAAAAGATATTATATACGAACATAAACGAACATTAACGAACACATAATCGGACGTTCACGAACATAAACGAACGGACGAAACTTTTGTTCATGTTCGTTCATTTAACTAAACGAACGTAAAATAATGTTCATGTTCGTCCATTTAATAAATAAACGAATATAAACGAACGTTTACATCATCGCATGTGAGAGTGATATAGAGTTTGTTTTGCGAAAGATATGCGAGTGTGCTGTTGCAGCATGGCAGACGACACACTCATCTGTAAACATATATGTATCATCAAATGACATATGTAAGTATGATAAACAACATAGGAGGTAGGAAAGAGGTGTGCATTGCGCGTCACGGGTATTATGTGATGCGGGTTGAAAAAGTCGTAATTTTTCTGTGTATTATTAGCGTGCAAAATAAGATTACAAAACCACTGCTACTTTTAAAATACCAACCAATTTTCAGAAAAATAAAAGATATTGGATGATTTTTGGATTTAACATACACATTAGGTGTCTCGTTAGTTAAAATTCGATTTCTCTCTTCTAACTTTACTCGTATGATAAGTTAAGAGACCCACTTGTACCAGTCTTTTGCTGTCATCAAGTGACCCACTTGTACGCAATACCTATAAAATCTGGCTGGGTATGCATTCCCATGGATGTAAAAGAAAGAACATTAGCAAACATATTAAAATGCTATTAAACTTTTAACCCACACTTAACAATCACTATAGGATGCAAACCAATAGTCATAGCTAAGTCATACGAGTTGACACAACTACAAAAATGCTAATGGAGCTCAGTTCAAAACATACAAAGAGCTCGGTTTGGCAAACGGACTTAAATAGGTGAGGATTGTGTGACAAAACCAATTAGAGCCCGGTTTGGCTTAACAGACTTAAAGGTCCATAAAATTCCCTAAGACTGTCTCTTCATCTTCACAGAGAACTTGTGGTCGCGTCAAGACCAGGTCCAGAAGCTGCACAAATATTTTTGATGAACAAAAGTATCAATAATATCACCAATAAACGAAAAAAGTTTACGTTAGATCATATAGTCAAAAGTCATATTATCGTTGCATTCAAGCCTGGCAGTGTAACTACATCTTTTAAGTAGCAAGTGTTAACTACATCGGTTATTCGTCGTTAAAAGAAAAAACTACATCTCTCATGTCAAGAAAACAAATACTAACATAATAATACAACTTAATCACAATATAGACAAATAGTTTTAACCAAATAGGTGTACTAATTACTGATGCAAACCAAGGTTATAAATAGCGTGAGGCGTGACGTGACGGCATGACCAAGCCACATGCCTTAGAAGCCATAGCGAGTCATGGCGTTTTTTAAGGCGTGACTTAAAGCGATACAAAATATGAAAATATTTTTAAGTTTATATATTTATATCATATTTTGAATATCTTGAGTTTACAAAAAGTATCATACATAATGAAATAAAATAAATAAACTATATTTGAATGTAATATTTTTCATTTTATAATAAACAAACGATTTTTATCGAAATTAAATTTAAAAAGGTTTTCACTCATCACCATTTAGCGCGTCTTATCATGTTTTTCCACTCCTTATCACATGATGAAATAAGATAAAAAGGAAATTATATACCTCTTCGTACATGTAGTTGCTAGGATTATATACAGACCTTAGGGCATGTTTGGTACAAAGAAATGAGGCCAAAGAAATGGAATTGTGTTGAATTCTCTTGTTTGGTAAGTCAAAAGAGTTGAGAAAGCGGAGAAATGCAATTCTCAAAAACGGTCCCTTTGTAAATTGATTTCCAATCATACCGAGTGTGAATTCAAATTTCCGTCTTGTTTAATTGATAGTAATTGTTTTTTTTTTGTTTTTTCGAAAAGAAATGGAATGTATTTGAAAATATAATATAATTTTTTGTAATTGAAACCATTTAAAAAAAAAAATGGACAAGAATGAATTTTTCTACAATGCTCTAACCAATCTCTGTTGTTACCAACAAAAACGATATAATTTATCAATTTTCTCTACTGATTTCTATTCTCTGAAATTCTATTCTCTGCTTCATTTCTTTTCCCTGAAATTCTCTCTACCAAACGTGGGTGAAAACCGGGAGCCCAAATTTTTGGTCTTTAATATATAAATTTATTAGTAAATTTTTTAAAATTTTTACATGTATTATAAAGTAAATACAAGTTTGTCACGCTACACTAAAAAATTTACTTCTGGCCTTCCCAGTAAGCGTTTTCAAGTTCCGTCATCGACCGGGATCAAGGATGATGTTAACACAAATAATGTCTAAAAACGTTATTTATATTTTTCGACCTTTCTCCGTTTTGAAGACGACAAAATGTAAAAACAACTACGATAAAAATAAACGTTTACATGTTATTAATCATAAACTTCCATTTCGACGTAAATCATTAAAGGTATGTATAAACAAATCATTAAACATGATTAGTGATCAAGAAAATATATTTTTTTAAACATTACATTTCTACAAAAGTATTTTTTACAAAAATAAAAATATACAAAATATTTTTATTCAATAAAGAAATGTTTTATTTAATTATAAAAATTCAAATCTTGTTTCCCCTCCAAAACAGAAGGTTCTATATCAGATTTAACTGTCTCCACTAAAAGACAAAAAAAGTAGCGACTACCTAAGGGCGGCCCCTGATAGGCAGAACGGCCCCCAGATATATCTGGGACCGCTGGGACCGCCCACAGGAGACGTTATTCCTCATTGCCTATAAATACTGCACTATTCTCTAGCAGTTGGCACACATCTTTGCACATATTTCTTAATTTAATCTTCTTTCTCTCTGTAAAATTCTTTTTTCTCTCACTAAAATCTTCTCTCTCTCTAAAATTCTTGATCACTAACTAAGTTTAATCTTATTTCAAGTGATCCAATCTCTTCATCTTCCCCACTCTCAAGTGCAAGAGAATAACACTCGTATTAGTCAAGAAACGAAGTGTTATAGATTAGTTATTTCTTCTATCTTCTTCTAGATCCAAACATCTATTTTCTTGATCTTGTGTGATTGTGTAAATCCGGATAGTGTTGATGACATCAAATAACGTCTATTTTATAGCATCATTTATCCCATGTTATTAACCCATTTTTTATAGTTATTGCAAGAATTGTTACTTAATCATTTATATTTAAGAATTGCAGTAATTATGGAGTACTTGGTGAATATTAGTAAAAGGCGCGCATTCTGGAGCTTAAACGAAGATATTTTGAAGATTAATGATTCTGACAACCAATACGCCGTATCCATCAAGGAAGATACGGCGTAACCGTGCCTGCACTCACCAAAGACCACAAAGGAAACAAGATCAATACGCCGTATTCAGAAGAAGCCAATACGCCGTATTCAAGATATAGTATGTGAATATTCTGGAAGATATAAAACGTGGTCCCTATTTCAAAAAATCCCCAATACGCCGTATCCAATCATTGGATACGCAGTATCGAGCCGACTTCCAGACCCTATAAATACAAAACTCTAAAACGAGTTTTAGGTGTGCTAAATCATATTCTCGATACCTAAACCATAAAAGTCGATTTTCAAAGGAGAAAAAGAGCAAAAGAGGTCGTGCAACGCATTCCAATCCATAGAAGACAATGTGTAGTTTCTTATACTTTTGTAATCGTTTAGTTTTTGGTATCATTCGTTAACTCGGTTAGTTTACCTTGGCTAAATAATTGCTTTTGTATTTATTATGACGTTTGAAGGCTAATATCTTCGGGTATTCGCCATTATTATGAAGATCTGAATGTTTGATATTTGTTTATCTCGATTTCTTGATTTATCGTTGAATGCTTGTTTATGTTTACCAATTTATACTTGTTTACGCGCTTTTGTATGCGACCTATCATTCAACTGGATCTAGTGATACGGACCAAGTAATCTAGAGCATGGGATAACTCTCCATATAGTAATTTATACATCTAGAACTATAGGATCACAAATATTGTCCTACTAAATATGTGTCTAGGATACGCTTGGGGCTTAACTAGTTAATTGGATACTGCCAACGGTTTATTAATCGTGTTGACTAGAAGGTGTTAACAAGATCACCATTGCTTAAATCCCTAAGAGAACAACACAAGGGCATCTCTAAAAAGATTTTAACTTATGATATGATACTTATGTTTTAACTGGTCTATTAGGCATATTCCATTTCAGTGTCCAGGTCTAAAATTGAGAAAAAGAAGTCGATCGAACAAGAAGTGTTGGCTGGTGTCTAAAGAAAGTTAACCTTAACTGCTTAATTTATGATACTTTTTCTTAAAAGTTAGAAGTTGCTACATACAGATTATAACATATTTCACGAACAATTGTGAAGTCAATACTAGATTTGAGGTGTGATCATTTAGTCATTCTACATGGTAAGGGGTCCTATCTAACTAAAAGGTAACTGAACAATGAATTGTAATAGTCAAAAAGTGCAACTCTACATGACCACACCTTGTTTATAAAAAAAATCGGTTCCAATCGGGTAAGAACCGAAATACCCGAACCGAACCCGATAACCGAAGGGAACCGAAACATGCACTTCGGTTCGGTTCTCGGTTCTTAAAATATGCATTTTTCGGTTCTCGGTTCTTTCGGTTCCGGGTCGGTTCTTTGCAGTTCCGGAACCGCGCTCACCCCTACACCACACAACGACACATCAAGTTTTTGACTCCGTTGCCGGGGAGTGAAAATTAATCTTGATTTTTATTTGATATTTTGGTTTTTGTCATTAGATTAGATTTAACCCTTAGGAGTAGTATAAATTAGATTAGTGTATATTCTTATATATTCTGTAAATTTTATATATTTGTCTTTAATTGTTTGCTTGTATATATGTGTGTTTAATTGTTTGCGTATTTAATTATTTTTCTCAATACATTGTACTGGTCGATAACCTGATACGGCGTATCCATTTCCATTAGATACGGCGTATCCAACTTTTTGTCCAAAACATCATATTCATTCAAAAGATTAATACGGCGTATTCACTTCTATTGAATACGGCGTATCTATCATCTGATAAAGTTCTATTCCATTCTCGAACTTAAAGCCCAAATTTTTTTAATACCTTTTTCCCGCTGGTTCTACTGATAATTTTCTGATTATTTTTCAGTAAGAATGACAAAGGTTATCAAAGGAGAGTTCGAGAAAATTAAGGATGTTAAGGTCGAAGATGTTTCGCTCACTTCCGATACGTCACTTGAAATTTTCAACAATGAAGTCAATCGATTTAGAGGAATGGATGATGATTTATTCACATATGAAGTTGAAATTGCTAACATCCCATATGACTAGAAAATAGATGATGATTCGGAGCATGAAGCTGATGATGACATGGGATATGATCCGTATGATGTTGCATTTATTGAATGGTTGGGATCGAAGTTTTTTAACTACAAGATAATGGATCATTATACTATGAAAGCATTATGGATTTACTGGATCAGAGGAGATGATGAAGTTGAGGTCACAGATGAAGAATCTTCTGATGATAAGGATGAAGTTGCTAAAGTCTTTAGGATCGACATTAATTTATTTAATTTTAAAACACCTATGTGTGAGGCATTCAAAGAATTTAATTATCTTTTGCAAATCGATCCAGACTTACTTACTAAGGACATTGAGGGATTCAAGACCTATGAAGATTACAAGGATGATTGGATCTATGAATGGAACAAGGACGTACCATGGGTCGATGAGAAGCCATGGACTAACGCTGGAGTTTGGACCAAACCCACACCAATTAAACATACTTGCAAGCCTTTCAACTATAAAACTAGATGTTCGGAATGACCAACATGTAGTTGAAGGATGATGGATACTGTAATGGAGGAAATTTACCTGTAACTTACATTATTGGAAACCAACTCCATTATCAGGATTACGAGTGGTACAAGGCTTTAGAAGATAGTGAACTTAAAGATGAGGCTTTAAGAAACAAAGCTATCATGGAAGGATTTATCAATGAAGATGATGATGAGTCACGTTACGAACAAAAGAGACGATGGAACATATAAAAACTATGATGATGCTTATGAAATAAATCATGAAGATTATGAGAAAGAAGAATTATGTGAAGTTCATGAGCTGCTGGTGTGCAATATAAGGAAATATATGATGATCAAACATTCGTTCAATAACGATGAAGAGTATGTTGCTGTAAAAGAAGACAAATACGACGATCTTAAAATCACAAGAGAAGAGGCGTGCCGAGCTTACCAAGAAATCTTTCAGATAATAGACTAAGGATGGATGGTGACTAGAGCCGAGTAAAAGAGAAGCTGAAGACAAGTCTAACTTAAAGACTTCGCTGTAAACAAAAGTGCTTTCCGGGAGACAACCCGGATTGTTATTTAATTTTATCGAGCCTGTCTTCCCAAACATCAATACGGCGTATCCACTCCATACCATACGGTGTATTGATTGTCTGGACGTTATCAGTCTTTATTTTTTATTGCACTTTAAAAACATTATTGTCAGTTCCGGCAATACGGCGTATTCAATAACCTGATACGGCATATCCACTAGACTGACTCGTATTTAGTTTGTTTAGTTTAGTTTAAATTAACCGTAAATGCCAAGATAGGAATGCACGTTTTTCCTATTTTACACAGGACCTCGTGAAAGAAATATCAACAAATATTGGTGGAGGATTTACAAATCTGGAGATCTTGAAGTATTAGAGCCTTGAAACATCAAGACGACCGTTCAACACACAATCTTGCTCATAAACGCAAATTGGAGAATCTACCGAGCAAATATCAGGGGAGTTTCTCATTCTAATTCTATTTAATTATCGTATTTTTAATATTTTATCTATACAACGAGGATGTTGTATAATTCAAGTGAAGGGATGGAATTAGAATATTTACTTGTCTTATTTTTTGACATTAAAATAATTAAAATGCTTAAATTATGCTCAAATTTAAAAAAAAATTAACATACTTTTGTGAAAATTACTTGATACATAACCGCACACAATAACCCTTGTTAGACATTGTGAGAATTTAGCCTATCTGTTTCTAAATGTTTACCCAAATTTCACAAAATATGAGTGTACCGGTGATGTTGCAGGCTTTAGAACTTGGCTTGGTATATCACTCGAGACCTCAATAATAAGTATTATGGATTTAATTGGAGTAACTCGTTTACATTGGTAAATTTTTAGGATTACACCCAAAAAGCCTATTCATGTTGTTTATTAACTAACTACACCGGTTAGTTAACCTCCAGTTTAAACCCTTTTCCACTCTCATCTTTAGAGTGAAGATCCACTAAAACAACCCGTAGAGCCAATCCTTTAGGAACTATACCAATTATTTGTTTCGTTACACCCTTACACTTTAACCTACCCTGTTAGATTAAGTTTAATTTACAGTTGCTAGTTGCTTAAAGTGTAAAGTTTGTATTTCCCGAGTCTTGTGTCATTTTCTATCTTTGGTGCGGTTGGATATTTGCACATTGCAAATGGGAATGTATATTATAGTCAAAACTCATGTGATTTTACTACCATTACAATTAATGGTGAGTCCGAAGAACGAAGGAACTATCGAAGGAATTATTCTAGTCCTAATATATTAAAAGACATAATGTATAGATAAGAAGAGATAATAAGACTAAAAATAATCCCATAAAAGTTATGCCGACATCTTACTTCCTTTTCCCTCCATTCATAGTTCATGAGACTTGACCAATAGACCACTTAACCCATCTCGGTGAGCATTGTTCGTTGTTTGAGTTTGAAGAGTTATAGTTTTGGATAGAAAGGTGTTCAAGTCATGACTTTCATGAGAAGGGTTTTGACGGACTCATTTTTGACGAAAATTTTACGAAGAGGAGTGATGTTTTAATTTAAATTTCGCGAATTAAAGGTGCTTAAAGTACTTCGGATGAAGTTATTTAAGTTGTCACAACACGAATAGAAACACAGGAATAGAACACGGACAAATCAAAACAGTAGAGGGAGAAGCCGACACATAATGTTTAATGGAATGTTTCCATCAGTCCTAAACAAACGTAGATAGTTAAATCGATTCATGTTTAAGGGTGTAGAAAAATGTCGGAAATATAGTCGACGACTGCACTTTTTCGATTGAGAATATTCCTTTTGGACATTCTCACAAGAAAAGTGTTGACTAAAATTGATGGTTGGGTACGAGAATGATGCATCGGGTTTTTGCTAAGGTTAATCGCGCCTTTGTTGTCGCACATGATGGGAACGTCGTCAAGTTGTACGTCGTTGTCGATGAAAGCTTGTTTCATCCATAGTGCTTGTTGACATGCCTTTCCGACGCTTATGTATTCGGCTTCGGTAGTGGATATAGCAAGAGCAGTTTCTTTCTTCGAGAACCAAGATGTCAAACAACATCCTACGAACGTACAAATACCGCTAGTGCTTTTTTGGTCCACATAATCTCCCGCGTGACCAGAGTCGGCATATACTATGGTTTCTATGCCGGTCCCCTTAGGATACCATAATCCTAAGTGCGTAGTGCCTTTAATATATCGAAAGATAGCTTAACCGCTTCAAGGTGAAGGTTTTGGAGCCTCTTGGAAGTAGGCCACAAAGGCAACACTAAACATGGTATCGGGCCAGTGTTTTGTTATGTAATAATAAACTACCTAGCATGCCTCGATACTTGGTACAACTACCGTCTCACACCTTCATCATTCGTGATTTAGTAAAGGAGGACATGGGGGTTTTTCAAATGGTTTAGAATCTTCTAGACCATAATTTCTTAAGCATTTCTTTGAATATACTTAATTGATAAAGAATATACCCATTCTTCCATTTGTTGACCTTTGTAATCCAAGGAAGAAGTTAAGTTTCAACCCATCTGCTCATCTCGAACTCCGAGTCATGCATATTTTGGCAAATTTCATCACACAGTCTTAACAATTCGAACCGATATTGATGTCATCGACATATATTTGAACAATGATGAGATTTGAACTTTTCTTTTTAGTAAAAAGAGTGTTACTACCTTCCATTTATAGTTCATGTTTAATAAGCGAAAACATTTAATCTATCATACCAAGCTTTGAGGTGCTTTGGGTTTAAGACCATATAAAGCTTTCTTTAATTTATAAACATGATCCAGTTTTTTGAAATCAATGAATCTCAGAGGTTGTGCCACATATACCTCCTCATTGATAAAACCGTTCAGGAATGCACTTTTTACATCCATTTGGAATAGTTTAAAACTAAGGCACAAGCATAAGCTAATAATATTCAAATGGACTCAAGTCTAGCAACCTGCATAAGTTTCCATCCTAAAACGATGCCCCTCTTGTTGTGTGTAGCCTTGAGGCAACTAACTAGCCTTATTTCGAGAAACAACACCGTTCTCGTCTAACTTATTTCTAAATACCTACTTAGTTCCTATGATTGTCATATTCCTAGGTTGTGGAACTAACTCCCAAACATCGTTAGTAGCGCATTGATTTAATTCTTCTTGCATGACGACTATCCAACTTTCATCTTCTAACCTTCAATGCACATCTTAGTTTCTATAGTTGATATAAAATAAAAGAAGTTACTTTGGTTTTGGGCTTGTGACCTAAGGGGTTCTTTGGTTAAGGTTTCCTATGACATTTTCTAATGGATGGTTCCTAGATTCCTTAATGTTGACTATTTCATCAATCTCTAAAGTTTCATCCATAATGTCATTTTCTAGGTTTTTCTTTTCGGTGACCTTAATTGCTTCTTCTTCATCCAAGTCATCATCCACCAAGGGTAATGTGTTAGAGGGTAGAGGAGTTTTATCGAATGTCACGTTAAGTGATTCTTCTACTTTCCTAGTATGTTTGTTTAGGATGATGTAGGCTTTACTATTTTGAGAATAACCTAAAAAGACACCTTCGTATGACTTTGGATCAAACTGGTAAGGTAGTCGTGGGTGTTCAAAAATGAACACTTGCTTCCTAACACTCTAAAATAAATCTAATGTAGGTTTCCTACCTCTTAAAAGTTCGTAAGGTGTTTTTCCAAAATGGCTCTAATGAAATTCGGATTACCAATGTAAGTTTGAAGTATCTACGCGTAACAAAAACCAAAATTTTTGTGGCAACGATTTCTCATTCAACATAGTCCTACACATTTCTTGAAGTGTCCTATTTTTTCTTTCGGCCACGCCATTTGATTGAGGAGTACGTGGAGCCAAGAAGTTATGTGTAATACTATTGGCATTACAAAACTCTCTAAATTACACCTCATTATCAAATTCTCTACCGAATCGGTTCTTAATGACACTAATGGAACAACCTACTTCGGTTTTGAATTTGCCTACTAAATATTCGAATTGATCGAAAGCTTTGGTTTTTGTCCTTAAGGAACTAGTCCAAGATAACCTAAAGTAATCATCTACTATGACAAAAAGGTTTGGTCACGGTTTCCTCCGTAACTCTGTAGGCGATGACCAAAGAGATCCATATGGTGGAGTTTCTAAGCATCTAGTCCGTTGAGCCGATATTATTTGGATTTTGAGTTAATCGAATGTTAGAATTTTAGATTCTTAGCTTTGTGACAACGTGGCTTGTTTTCCCCCATTTTGCAAGCAGCATAAAAATGTTGATCAAGAGACATAACTTAGAATAGGTTTCTAACTAATTCCTTTAGAAGGCAACGATTGAATGAGACGAGGCATGTTTTGCGTGACCTAACCTCCTATGCCACAATGTGAAATTTCATCAATCGTATTTAGACAAATTTTGATCCTTCGGCTTATTTTTTTTTTTATTTTTTTTTTATTTGAATTATTTTATTTTTTTTTATATTTTTCCTAAGTTTATCCCATATAAGCCTTTCTTTCCAAATACCTCTACCTATGACTTTACCGTCCTTAGAGATTTCACTATCATGTTAAGGAAAGTTACTCTACACATTTGTCACATATTGTCCCCTATACTTAGCAAGTTAAATAAGAAGTTATCAACATGTTCTACATTTATCTATTTTGAGAAGTCATTAGAAAATTGTACCTT
The DNA here is from genome assembly GCA_026074375.1 of Tanacetum coccineum. Classification (NCBI taxonomy): domain Eukaryota; kingdom Viridiplantae; phylum Streptophyta; class Magnoliopsida; order Asterales; family Asteraceae; genus Tanacetum; species Tanacetum coccineum. The sequence goes on along the minus strand of BQNB010059210.1, from coordinate 26,096 downwards.
TGCCAATGACGTTACCCGTGCTAAGATTACTACCAAAAATGACGTTACCTCCATTGTATGCCTTGTAAGTAGAGAAGAGCTTTCGGTTGACGCCCTCATATGTTTTAGAGCTTCCGCTAACCCATGATCCGTTCGACTGGTTTCCAATATTGACTCCAAGGCATTTCTATTTATATATACAAGACTCAAACATTTGGTCCCTATTAACCATGGGTCAATAAAACTGTTAGTGCCAACATCCCCTTGTATTGATGCAATTGGTTGGATGTGAGATAGAAGACAACATTTACCATGCAATGTAACTTTGAAAGTTGGAAAGATTCCAAGTTACGAGGAAAGCCCAGAGGTTGGTTTTGCCGACACGAACATGTCTTTTTTTGGTTATCTGTGTTTTTAGGATAGAATAATTATTATTGACTCTTCTGGGAGGTAGAGTTTTTGATCTAAAATATTAGTTTCAAAATCCAACTCCATGCTTGAACAATGCTTATAGAATTGGTTAAACTCATTGTTCACTAGCAACAGAATTTTGACTTTGTTTACAATTATGTGTTTTGGTCTAAGACCCAAAATAGATTTTTGAAAAGACATAGTTTTCTCAGATTCAGGTGTTGTTGGTGGCGGTCCCATAATTATTTTGGGGGCCGCCCATATTTATGGGACCTCCATCAGAGGACACTTTTTTTAAGCTTTCACAAATTTTATTTCTTAGTATTCACTAATATCTTAAAATGCAATTAAATCCAAACCTTGTTAAATCACCGAGGGTTTTTGACTTCTCAAACAATTTATTTATGCAATGAGTACTCTTTTCAAATTTATTTAATCTAGTGGATTCTTCTTTGAGTTTTTCATTCTCAATTTTAAGTGCATGACACTTTGCACAATCGAGATCAACTCCCTTATTTTTCTCGAGTGTGGATATTTATCTTTAATTCTCTAAGCTCATTTTCTACTATTTCTAGTAGCTGTTAACCTTTTTCTTAGTGATTATCTTTAACTCATTTTGCATAAACTTATATAATCGTTGTCTAAAGTTAAAAGCTAAATCATCAATTGATGAGTTTTCATCACTAAAGTAAGATGATTCAGAACATACCTCACTTGAAGCATGAGCTACAAGACACATTTCATCTTTGACCTTTTCATCATCTTCTTCACCGCTATCACACGCTCCATAGAGCCCCGACAAAAGCCTATTCGGTTTCTTATCTTTCGGTGGTTTTGGACATTCTCTAATAAGATGATTTGGGTCGCCGCATCTAAAGCATTTTCTATCACTTTTACCGTTCTTGTCATCTCGGCTTCTTTGGAACGTCTTTTTGTCATTCCTAGGTTGTCTCATGATCTACCTCTTTCTTTAAAGAACTTTCTGAAGTCTCTATCTTGCCGCCATGGCATACTCTTCGTCTTCGCTACCGGAAGTCGAACACTCTTCATCACTAGATTCTTTCTTAGCCTTTAAAGCAATAGATTTCCTTTCAACTTTTGCTTTGACTATTTCGGAATCTTTCTTGATGATCATTTCGTGAACTTTGAGGTTCCCGATAAGTTCATCAAGAGATAGTGACGTTAAGTCTTTCGACTCTTCAATCGCCGTGACCTTTGCTCTCCATTTAGGATGTAGAGCCCTAAGAAACTTCCTTACGTAGTTCTTACTAGAATAACCTTCATCAAGAGCTTTAAGACTAGTAATAATAGTATTAAATCTAGCAAAAGCACTATCTATAGATTCGTCTTCGAAAATGACGAATTGTTCATATTGTTGAACCAAAAGGTCGATCTTATTATCTTTGACTTGGCTATTACCTTGATGGGTGATTAACAAAGTTTTCCAAATTTCTTTTGCCGTGTTACACATGAAAATTCTTTCATATTCTTTCTTGGCAAAACATTGTAAATAACCATTTTGGCTTCATTATTTTTACAAGTCCCTTTTTGAGATCATCGTTTTGGATTTTTAAAAAGGAGAACCTCCCATCAATTTGTTTCTGATTTTGGTAACGGATAGTTGAAAATCACCCATTGGTAAAACATGCCCAAAGATCTAGATCTTTTGATTTAACATATGTCTCAAATCTATTTTTCCAATAAATAAATCTATCACTTTCGAAAAGTGGTGGTCTTTACATGGATTGACCTTCTAGATATTTGTCAAAATCCATAGATCGATCCAAGATTTAAAATACAGTATATTTTAAAAATCTTGAGTGACCTTGGCTCCCTGAATACCAAAGTTGTAAAGGAAACTAGAAGGGGGGGGGGGGGTTGAATATTTGCCGTTATTTATTCCGTTTTTAATACTTTGCTTATAAAATGGTTTGATTCGAGTTGTATGTCAATCAATCAACAATATGAATCACAAGTAAACTATCTAAGTAATGAACTAAATAAACAATAACAATATAAAAAGATAAGGAAGAACGATCAAACCAAGACACCAAGATTTATAGTGGTTCGGCTACGAAGCACCTCTTCGCCCTACTCCACTCCCCGAGTACTCCACTCGAGATTATCACACTATGTCCAACAACTCCCTTTATCGGAAAAAAACCGTTACATGTCGCTAACTTTATTTGCCGACACCTAAGGATAGATGGTCGAGTCCATCTAAAACTTCACTAATTCCTTGAATACCTCACAAGAATATATACTCTTGATAGACACACAATCTAATTTACACAAATACACAATTTACACTATTGAACTAACACATAATCCAATTTACACGAACACCACGAAAAAAATATAATGTAGATTTGTGATCATAAAGGAGGAAAGAGATCACGTGATATCAATTCATTTCTAGATGAATACGATTGTTCTGCCTTGTACGTGATTAGAAAAGGGAGGAAGAAGAAATAACGCACTTGAAACAAGATCAAAGATAAATGTGTGGATGCTCAATATATGAGTTTGTAAGAAAGAAAGAAAGAAAAGAAGAAAAGCAGATCTGAGAAAATGCGTGCCAGAGGTTGTGTTTAGTCAATAGGGTGGCCCAGTATTTATAGAATACAAAAATAGCCGTTACTCTGCTGGCGGTCTCGGCGGTTCATAATATGTTAGGGGACGCCCGTAGAGTACGCTCCTCTTTTTGTCTTTTAGTGGGGAATGTGTTATCTGTTTTGAAACCTTCCATTTTGGGGGGAAAAATCTGATTTCAAATTTATTGTTTTAATAAAACATTTCTTTTATAAATAAATATTTTGTGTATATATTTTGTAAATACACTTTTGTAGAAATGTAAGGTATAAGAAAAATATTTTCTTGATCACTAAACATTTTTAATGATTTGTTTATCCATACCTTAAGTGATTAATTTTAGAAATAGAATTTTACGATTAGTAATTTATAAACGTTTAATTTTATCGTAAACATTTTTACATTTTGTTATTATTAAAACATCGAGAGGTCAAAAAATATAAATAACGTTTTTAGACATTATTTGTATGAACATACACCACACAACGACACATCAAGTTTCTGACGCCGCTGCCGGGGAGTGAAAATTAATCTTGATTTTTATTCGATAGTTTGGTTTTTAACATTAGATTAGATCTAACCCTTAGGATTAGTGTAATTTAGATTAGTGTATATCTTGTATATTCTATAAATTCTTGTAATTTTTAATCTTTAATTATTTGCTTGTAATATTTGTGTTTAATTGTTGAGTATTTAATTGTTTTTCTTAATACACTGTTCTGGTCGACAGCTGAATACGACGTATCCACTTCCATCGAATACGGCGTATCTAACTCTCTGTCCAATATAGCGTATTAATTCAACTGATTAATACGGTGTATCCATTTCCATTGGATACAACGTATCGATCATCTGGAACAGAAACATGAATCTTGGTTTTCCTATTTTGATTTTCGTGCTAAAATTGTTTTTATCTTCCTTTAGAGCTAATCCTGCTGATATTTTGAACCCCTTACAGGAAGAACTTATCAGAACATTTGATTGAGAGAAGGAACTACAAGAAGTCATGGCTGAACCAATTCTATCTAATAACATGGAAAAAGCTCCAACTGAATCAAATCTTTCTATAACCAGTAACGACATTAACATTGAACTAAGCAAGGAATTTTTGGTGGAATTGAGAAAGAACACGTATCACAGAACATATAATGAAGACGTAGTAGATCACATTGCTAAGGTACTTAAAATGGTTGATTTGATCTACGTTCCTGGCGCAGATTCCCATCAACTACGAATGTAAATCTTTCCTCTCTCGTTGGCCAATGATGCTAAAGAATGGTGGATTAGCGAGGGAGACGGAAAAATCACCACTTGGGAAGAACTTGTTGAGACGTTCTTCTATAAATTATATCCTGAATCATACGATGGAGAAGATGAAATGTTGGACTAAGGAGAGAACTGGGGGATTGATCCACTTAAATTTTTATCAAACGTAAACTCATCATTCAAAAACCATAAGAAAGTGGATGGAACGACTTAAAAGGTAATAGTTCACTCATGGATGAATGGAAATTGGAATAAGAGATAGGTGGATAACAGTATTTCGAGCAATAATGTATTGAAGGAATCTAAATATGAAAACTCGTCCAACACTGCTACTGATTCGTTCTTCAAGGCCTATGAAGTGCGTAAATAGAGCAATACATCAAATTCTATCGATGAGCAACCTAACAAAAGAAGGTGCAAAGCAAAAAAGTTTGAAGCTATTCAATACTCGCTTGCACCCAATGAAGAATATATTGCTATAAGGAGTTATGAATATGATATTTGGGAAAGAAACAAAGATAATATATCTAATATCTATCAAGATAGTTTTTAGAAAAACGACGAAGGATGGAAGGTGACGCGCACCAAATAATGTAAAGAAGCTGAAGACAAGTCTAACTTAAAGACTTCACTATAAACAAAAGTGCTTCCCGGGAGACAACCCAGATTATTATTTAATTTTATCGAGTCTGTCTTCCCAGACATCAATACGGCGTACCCTGCATCCATACCATACGCTATTGGGTTGTCTGGACGTTATCAGTCTTTATATTTATTGCACTTTAAAAACATTATTGTCAGTTCTGGAATATGGCGTATTCACTAACCTGATACGCCGTATCCATCAAAATTGACCCGTATTTTGTTTAGTTTAGTTTAAAATTAACCGTAGCTACCAAGATAGGAATGCACATGTTTTTCTTATATTCTATGCAGGACCTTGTGAAAGAAATATCAACGAAGTTGGTGGAATGCATATTTTCTGGAATCTTATGTGTGATTGTATCGTGATGGAATTCAGACGCATTTACAACACATAATCTTGCTCATAAACGCAACTTGGAGAATCTACCGAGCAAATATCAGGGGAGTTTCTTATTCTAATTCTTTTAAATTCCCATACTTAATGTTTGATATATACAAATCAAGGGACGTTGTAATATTCAAGTGGGGGGATGGAATTATATGTTTACTTGTCCTAATTTTCCCACAAAAAGTGCTTAAATTAAAAAAAATTCAAGCATACTTATGTGAAATTACATGTTACATAACCCACACACAATAACCCTTGTTAGATATTATGAGGATTTAACCTATCCGTTTCTAAATGTTTACCCAAATTCCACAAAATATGAGTGTATGCCGGTGATGGTTGTAGCCTTTAGAAACTTGGCTTCGTATACTATTCCGAGACCTACAATAATGAGTATTATGGATTGTTAATTGGATAACTTGTATTAAATTGGTAAATTTAGGACTACAAAAACAAAAACCCCAAAATCGCCTTTACATGTTGCGTATAAAATACTACAACCGGTTAGTTAACCTCCCGTTTAAACCCTTTCCCACTCCCATCTTTAGAATGAAGATCCATTAGAAAAACCCGTAGAGCGAATCCTTTAGGAATTACAACAACTATTTGTTTCGTTAAACCCTTACACCTTAACCTACCCTGTTAGATTAAGCTTAATTTACAGTTGTTAGTTGCTTAAAGTGTACAGTTTGTATTTCTAGAGTCTTGTGTCATTTTCTATCTTTGGTGTCAAAACTCATGTGATTTTACTACCGTCACAATTAATGGTGAATCCGAAGAACGAAGAACTAACGAAGGAATTATCCAGAATTATTATGATCGTGAAGATGGTGAAACTACACCGAGATTTGAAGATAATCGTTTCGCAACTACCGAAGTAATTACACGAAGGATCGATCATTCGTTGATACGCAACAAAAATCAACGATGTAGAGTATTGTACAAAGTGAAAGATATCGCTACTTGCATTGTAGAGTATGTAAAATTTTAGGATGATTGGGAAGTTGACCGTTACGGGAACGCCAACTTTGGTTTTCTTTTTGATCTATGATCAAGCCGTTGTAAACTTATGTGTCTTTATCCTGGTAACAGTCGGGAAAAAGTGCCTAGCAACTTTACTTTAGGCTTAATCTATTTGGTTTCTGATTTTTAACTTCACAACAATTTGACTTTCCCTCTCACCTAATGATTAGTTGTTGTTTTACGCGAAAGAGATGAGATCGTTCGTAAGCATGTCATTCCGTCGTTAAACGGCCATGGATGCATGTCTCACTGCCTCGTTGATTACGACTTTATGTAAAAGTTTAGAAGTTCCATACCTATATCATTCTTCAATACCTAACCGTTAGTTTAAATTCGAATGGGATGTGATCGAACACACATTCTATTCCGTCGTTACGGCCGATGTATGTTGTGCATCAGGTGCCTTTGGAGTGGTACTTCTGTGAAAGATTGTCGAATATCACCGTAGCCTTTCTAGACCAAAAACCCATATTTACCTTTATAAAACTTGTTACTCCTAGGCTTTAGTGTGAGCATGTGTAATCCATGGCCAGCTTATATAGAATACTTATCACGACCGAGGCAAGTTAAGCGAATTAGTTACCATGTTAACCACATAGATTAGGTTGAGTAATTTGAGTGGTTTTTTCATCGTCCATTTCGTGATTGTTTGGTTATTTGTACTTGTGATAGATCAAAATAAATGCTTTAACTTGAAAATATCCTAGGATACATTTTATAACTTCTAAAGGCTACTTGAGGACAAGTAGGATTCAAGTGGGGGGATATTTGATGACATCAAATAACGTCTATTTTATAGCGTCATTTATCCCATGTTATTAACCCATTTTGTATAGTTATTGCAAAGAATTGTTACTTAATCGTTTATATTTGAGAATTACAGTAATTATGAAGTAATTGGTGAAACTTAGCAAAAGGCGCGCATTCCGGAGCTTAAATGAAGATATTTTAAAATTACTATTCTGAAGACCAATACGCCGTATCCATCAAGGAAGATACGACGTATCCATGCATGCACTCACCAAAGACCACAGTGGAATAAAGCTCAATACGCCGTATCCAGAAGACCAATACGCCGTATTGGAAATATGGAATGAATATAATATTATGTGTTGATAGAAATAATGCCTAAAAACATTGTTAATATTTTTCGATCTCTCTATGTTTTGATAATCATAAAATGTAAAAACAATTAATGAAAAATTAATTATAAACAAGTAATTAGTAGTAAATTTTCATTTCGAAAATTTAATCACTTAAAGGTATGAATAAACAAATGCTTAATGTAGTTTATGATCAAATGATTTTTTTATTTAAACTCACACTTTTTATAAAAGACGCAAACATTTTTATATCTTTTACAAAACATTTTTAGATTTAAAAGAAATGTTTTATTCAAATAAATATTTTGAATTCAAATTTTCTACCAAAAAATGGCTAGAAATGTTCCAAAAAACACCTCCCCCAGAAAAGACAAAAAATGGAGCGTCAGGCATGGGCGGCCCCCTTAATTATAACGGGCGGCCCCCTTAATTTTAAAGGGACCGACACCCTAATTAAGGGGACCGACCACGTATTTTTTTGTCACAGCTTGCCTATAAATACTGGACTATTCCCTACAGATTTTCTCACCTTTTGCACATACTTTCTTTTTGTTCTAAATCAGTTTATATACTCCTTTCATTCCTTTGATCATTTAATCATAAAGCTTTGTTTTCAAGTGATCCAAGCTCAATTCCTCAAGTGCAAGAGAAGAATACTTCTTATCATCAAATCAAGAAGTTTTATAGTATAGTTGGTATAGTTGTGTAGTTGTGTTATATCTTGTAAATCATTTGTGTATATTGAGAAGGTGTGTATCATAGTTGTGTACAATAAGTAGATTGTTGTTATCATTGTAAGTATAGTTAGATCGGGGTGATCTTAGTAAGTAGTGATAAATTGGTGTGATCGTTGTAGTGTCTTGGTGAAGTGAAGTTGTGAAGCAAAGTGAAGTTGTGAAGTGAAGAGAAGTTGTGACAAGTATAGAGAATTGTGTAGCGAACCAAGTTGTGATTTGTTGGAAGTGGTGATGTTGTGTTTTTGATAGATTGGTTTTAGCTAAGATTAGAACTCGACATTTCGCTTAGTGTCAGAAATTGGTGTAAGCAAGTCGTGTACGATTTTCCTCCCGCGAAAGGGAGTTGGTTTACATAGTGAAGATAACTATCGATTTGGTGCCTCGGGGAGTGAGTAGCGAAGAGGTGCTTTCATTACCGAGACCAGTAAAAAGCCGTGTGTTGTGGTTTGATCCTTCTTCAAACTCTTATCTCTTGTCGTTCATATAACTTATCATACATACATACTTGTATTGTACAAGTATGCACATATTTGAGAACACAAACAAAGTCGAATCTAAATTTTTATAAACAAAACATTAATTTAAAAAGCGGTAAACTATTCAACCCGCCCTTCTAGTTTTCCACAATTGGTATCAGGAGCCACGTCAAACAAGAATTTTTAAAATAAATTGGTCATTTTAAAAACTTGCGAATCTATCTAATGAATCGGAAACATATTTAGAAGGGCAATCTATGCCAAAGACAACTACTATTTGAAAGTGAGGGATTTGTTTATTGGAAAAATAGATTCTCACTTATGTTAAATCAAAAGACCTAGATCTTTGGCAATTTATTACTATGAGATTTTCCTCCTATTCAACATAATCCCCAAAAAAACCCTAAAAGGGATGAAACTGTATCTTTTGATAAACAAAATGATGATCTTAACAAGAAACTGGCTAAAAATAATGAAGCTAAAATGGTGATTTATAATGCCTTACCACATAAAGAATACAAAATAATTTTCATGTGTAAAACCGCAAAAGAAATTTGGGATACTTTATTAATCACTCAACAAGGTAATAGTCAAGTCAAAGATAATAAAAATAGATCTTCTGTTCATCAATATGAACAATTACGATTTCCGGAAGAAGAATTGATAGATAATGCTTTTGCTAGATTTAACACTATTAATTATCTTAGTCTAACAGCACTTGATGAAGGTTTTCCTAGCAAAGAATTATGGCTAGGAAATTTCTTAGGCACTTCATCTTAAATGGCGCCCAAAGATCTTAACATCTCTATCAGCTTGATGAACCATAATGGAAACTTGAAAGTTAATGAAGTAATAAGTTAAAAATGAATCTGAATGTGTCAAAGGCAAAAGAGAAACAAGATAAATCTCTTCCTTGAAAAGCCTAAAAACATTCAAGTGATGAAGAATTTGACTTCCGAAAGTGAAGACGAAGAATACGCCATGGCCGTGAGAGACTTCAAGAAATTTTTTAAAAGACGAGGAAGATTCGTATGACAACCACATGATGAAAGAAAGGTATCTTAAAGAAGTAAAGGCGACAAAAATGGCAAAGGCGAAAGAAAATGCTTTAAATGTGGGGATTTAAATCACCTCATCGGAGAGTGTCTAAAAATATCAAGAAGCTACAATCAAAGAGTCCCCTTTGTTTGGAGATCATGAGTGATACGACAAGATGAAATAAAGAAAAGACTAAAGACAAAAAATGTCTTATGGCTAAAGCTTCTAATGAGGTACTTTCTAAAACCGAGTTCTTTAGTGATGACCAATCACCGTTAGATGAAAAAGACTTAGATAATGAATATAACCGACTATGCAAAATAGGTCTAAAAGTCATGGCTAAAAATAAATCCTAAAACAAATTAAAAATAAAATTAGAATGAAGTACTTAACTAAACAAATATACTATCTAAAAATAGAAAAAGGTAAAGAGTCAATGAAAAATGTACAACAATGTCAAGACCTTAGATTTGAAAATGAAAAACTTAAGGAAGAAATTTCTAAGCTTAATCAATTTAATAATAGTAGTAAATCTCTTAAGAAAATGTTAAATCTTTAAAAACCTTCCGGTGATAAAACCGGCCTAGGGTTTAATTTTACCAAAGGATCAACTAGTGAGTCTAAACAAGTGAATTTTGTTAAATCACAAGGGTTGAGTCTAAAGAAAAAGTTGCAGAATCAATCTCAAGTCCAAGACCAAAATTTATGCTTATAAACAATACTAAAATACCCGTTGCAAGCGAAGACAAAGTGAAACGTTTTTTAAAACCTTCTTTAAATTCCCAGAGTTGGCTTCACTAAGCCTAAAATAAGATCTAAGACTCCTCCTCCAAAAAGAACTAATAACTCTCACCCTCGGTCTAAAACACCACAACCTAGGAGATACAATTATACAAAGCACACCTCCAATAATAATCAATTCAATGGTGGAGATTAATCACAACAACCAAACTTTTTTCCGTGAGGAATATGTCAACCTGATATGTAGCCGAAGTCATATTGTAACATATGCAAAATAAATGTTTAAGGATATAACAACTTGGACCCTGAGTACATTGGCTCCAATGGTTGAGTCGATACAACATTCGAGTGGAGTCGTTCATTAACATTTACTAGGAATCCGAAAGAGCAAATACATTCTTAAAAAAAATCTTATGACGGGTTTTCCAAAAATTTGCTCCTCAAAGCTTAGTACTTTGAAGGTGTTGAATTAAAACACATTGGTAACAAAGGTATGTATCCGTTCCAAACTTCCTTAGAATTTAGATATGTGATAAATGTAAAATTACTATTATTATTAGGCCTACATGGGGTATATGCTAAACAAATAAGTTATAATTAGTAGAACTAAGGGAAATAGTGGTAGTCACTTAAAGCCATTTGTTGGCCTTTTAAATAAGAGATTTTTGCTTTATTATGAACTCGTTCCTTCCACGTCGTTGAATTAGAATCCTCTACGTACTTCTATAAAATGGAAATTCTTCTATATCCACTAGTCGAAACTCACTAGATGAAGAAAATAGTTAGGGGTATCATTAACAAAGAAGTAGTTATTTTGTTATTTACGCCGAAAAGGCATGACATCAAAATCACTTGGATGAAACAAACTTCTTTCGACTACGACGTCCGCATCATCTACACGTCTACAATAAACTACGTCTATCAAAATCCTCTCATGAAGCGTTAACTATTCAATCATTCTATCGTCATATATTTATCATCTCTTAAAAATTCCAAATTGTGACAATTATTTATTTCATCCGAGATAATTAATTTACTCAATTGACAATAAGTTAATTGAAAAAGTTACTAAATCCTTAGTAAATCCTCTCTTGGCTTGACAACTTGATTTGTTCGTCCAAAGTAATCAAAGTACTTTTAGTTAACGAAAGGTTAATTAAAATGTCAATTACCTTTTGCAAATCATTTTTAAAACCTCTCTCGATCCAAAAAACTTGACAACCTATTAAATTTCATGAAATTATTTTAAATGTTTATTTAACTTGAGAACGAAAGAAAAATATAACAAAATGTCAAGTATTTTTTCATCTTCGTCTTCAAAACTCATTCCACTCGCCGACTAGCGCATATAAAAATAGTATAGCTAATTTTTTTTTTTTTTTAGTCCATCTCAGTCCCGACTATTTTGATCATTGTATATTTACAAAAACTAGTCAAAATCGAAAAACAATTTTTTTCTCTTTCAGATAAGCGGCCCCCTTAAAATTAAGGGGACCGGCCGTGTTAAAGTGGGTGCCCCCCTTAATAATTAAGAGGACCGACCATTAAATTCGCCAAATAACCCCAATTCTACGTTAAACCCAAATCCAAAGACCATTTTCTTCATCTCTCTCTCCCTCTTTCCTGCTGTGACGAAACCCACAACACAAAACCACCATAAATCAAACCTTTAATCACCTATTCGATCCAAATTTGAAAGGGGCAAACACCTACAATATGGTTAACAACACCTATTGTAAGATTTCCTATACTTATCTTTTTCAATTTCATTCAATTTTGCTTTCAATCAAAATTAGGTATTTTTCATAGTTATTATTTATTGTTCGATTAGGTCTAGAAAATACATAACTAAAATGATTCCCGTAGTCATAGGAATTCAATACATTCAATAGAATTGAGTCACAAAATTTTTGGTTCGAAAAATTTATAAACATATATACATATTTTTTCAATTTTTTTTAAAAAAACTAAGAAATTTCAAAACAAAAGTTTATACATTGTTGATTCATGCCAAAAACATGTAAAACAATCATACATTGTCTATCGAAACATACATATCTAAACGCCTATTTTTTGAATCAATGAATAAATTCTTACAAAAATAAAAGGGTGTTTGGTTCGTTTCTTATGATCAATTATTAGAGTCGCAATGACCATCACTATAGTTTTGTCACTTGTATAATCACATAACTAGCTTATGTAAGTCATCAAGATATATAATTCATATTGTAAAATCCAAGAATCTGGACTCAACTAGGGTATGAATAACATTGATTGATTAAGCACAGCGGAATATGAAATAAGAATACAATCAACATTACTAATAAGGTTTTATTTATTCAAACATGATAAAGAAACTAACTAGCTAACTACTAAACACGCTTTCTAAGCGTCTAGACTCTTATTGGAGAAGTCTGCTATGAAAAATGAATGCCCCTAACCTAGACGCCTACCCCTCTTTATATACTAGAGGGGTTAGGGTTTACAAGACAAGATAAGACAAAAATGAGGAAACTATAAATCAGCAATTAAATACTTTTGCTAATCTTCAAATCAGCATTATGTTGATCTTTATCTTTTAGCTGACATTTAAATACGTTTGGACTAATCTTCAATCAACATAATGTTATTCCATCTTTGTCTTGTAGGTCTCCATCTTTAAATATGATTTTTGTCATAATCAACTCAAAGTATAATTCCCAACAATCTTCCCCTAGTTGATAATGATAAAACCAATAAGCAAAAGCTTCCCCTGAAGCTAATATAGATGAAGAATTTCCCCTGAATCCATGCACTCTTTCCCTTTTTGTCATAATCAAATAGGAGTGCATGTAGATGGTAAATAAACAATAAGCTTCCCCTTAACATGTTTACCATCTCTTGAATCATGGACTTTAATTGGCTTGAAATAGTAGGTATCAATGAAACATCCAAGTGCAATAACATCCTCCTCTCTCATGTAACTGTTGCCTCAGCCGGCGATCTACCTCAATCCTTTGTTGCATCTCACAAAAAGGGTGAACTTGTGACATAATCGATTAAAAAGCTAATGCATCAAACGTCTTCACAATATCCTTATCTAATTTAGTGCGAACAAGAACATTTTATTACACCTCTTTATGGAGGGCACTGTTGGTCCCTGGCCTACCTCACCATAACCGCCAAACCATTGATCCATCTCAGATCAAATCAGTGACAATAATAATACGGTGTAAAAACAACGGGTAATTATTACCAGGTACAAATGAAAATTTATACCTCAGCTAAGGTTCATCGCTGATTCCCAGATCAAAACTCTCCATAGCCGGTCGAAATATAACAATGGGTGTGGTCCCGGACCAAAACACGGCATTATTATGTTGTATAGTTAAAACAACTTTGTGAAACAACCAAACCAAACAACAAAAAGTACCCAGCCATAAGCATCACTTCCGCCAAGAAAGATCCAAGGGTGTCTATGGACCTATGATATGTGTTGTTCGATATCGATCAACACTAGCAGCACAAACAACAGAACCGTCGCTAAACCTGTCGGAACAATATAAGCACCAGGAGGAACCGATTTAAGTGACCAGTAGAAACTTATAGCGACCAGCATAAATCGAGACCAACAAAAAGCAGGAACATAATGAAACCAGCAAGAACCAAGTGACCAGTAGGAATTACCGAGTGTGACCAGAAACAAAAATGAAATGCGTACATGTACCCAGATCCATCCCATCATTTCATAATCCAGTCACGAACCTGATGTATCACTTCTGGAAAACATAGATCCCTTGGATATGGTAACCTGCTGCTTTGTGTGAAACATGCTTGCTCTTCAACCCACGACTACTGCTACAGAAGAATTAAGGTTTGCATAAAAACCCTAAAATCAAATACGCCTTTTTATTAATAAAAACAGAAAAATAATTTACACGAAAACCTTATCAACCCTAATCAAGACTAACGATGCTCAGATACCAATTGTAAAATCCAAGATCTGGACTCAACTAGGGGATGAATAACCATTGATTGATTAAGCACAGCGGAATAAGAAAAACATACAATCAACATTACCTAATAAGGTTATTCTTTATTAAACATGATAAAGAACTAACTACTAACGACTAAACACGCTTTCTAAAAGACGTCTAGACTCTCATAGGAGAAGGGCTGCTAGATAAATGAATGCCCCTAACCTAGACGCCTACCCCCTTTTTATATACTAGAGGGTTAGGGTTACAAGACAAAGATAAGATCAAAAATTAGGAAACAATAAATCACATTAAATACGAATTTTGTCCTAATCTTCAATCACATTAATTTGATCCTTTATCTTTATATCTGAGCATTAAATACTGTTTGACCTAATCTCCATCAGCAATTAATGTGTATTTCCATCCCGCTTTGTCTGTAAGTCCTCCATCTTTTAATATTTTTGTCCATAATAAACGCAAAGTATAATTCCCCAACACACACACACACACACACACACACACACACACATATATATATATATATATATATATATATATATATATATATATATATATAGTTTAAATATATATCTATATATACTAAATTTGATACATCTTATAAAAAGTGTAAAATAAAGGGGCGTTTGGTTTAACATTTTAAAAACATAGTGTTGAGTCAAAACAAACAACCATTTAACTCTCACCAAGTCAAAAAATTGATGAACTAATATTTGTCAACAAAATATACAACTTAACGTATATTTTTCGACAATTTTAGTCAAGTCTTGTATTGATAAGGGAGTGTTTGGGTCACTTCCTAGATGTTGAAATATATAACTAATATATATTCTTCGACATCCTAGATTAAGTGAAAAATAAATTAAAGAACATATGGATTACTTCTTAGGTTTTTATTTTTAGAGTCGAAGTAATCCTTGTCCCACATTTATTGTTTTTCAAAAACTTTATTTGTTATTTTCTTGTTCTTTTAATAATTTATTTCGTTGTTGAGTTGTTTAGGTAACAAACATGCCTCAAGCAATTATTGGTGATACCCCCCGTACTAAATTATATATTCCTAAAGTATCCAAAATACCCGGATTCTCTCCTGTCCTTGCTCAATTCTACACATCAATCGAAAACCATTGCATTCACGAGGGTCGAGTCGTGGATCAACTCTATTCAATTCAACAACATTGACGAAATGTAACCAAACGTTCCTTAATTGTCTTTTTCGAGCTCAAACGAAGCCAATCGTTCCTTAGATTTTATTCTTGACTTTTTATAGTCAAGTCAAAGTCCCAAACATGAATACGGTTATCTTTCTAATCTCAATTGATCCAACATGAATTCATCACTCTCCTCCTCTCACTCTCGAACATTCGGTCAAATTCTCATAATTACATATACTGGTAAGAACCGTTTTCACAAACGAATGGGACCTTACATATCTTGCATATTCTTAAGAGACTGAGGGACCATTTCAATACGACCTTTCTACTTCCTGACTATATATTCATGATTTTTCTTCAATTGAATCGTGTCGAGTTAAACCGCACCATCAAAAGTCAAAATGTCGTTCTCACTCCTAATCAAATTCTTACCAAAGAATTGAGTCAAGACATAAAGCGATGGGAAGAACTCATTCGTGAGAATGTGTTCGAACTAGGAGGCCACCGGGACCATCTCCCGGCTAGTCTCGCTCACATGTTGTATTGTATTGTTGCCGAAGAACAATATAATCTTGCTTATTTTTCTTTGTCACACGAATCGAAATTGTGCATCGGAGTGCTACTTCAACCTCTAATATTCCTTATGGCATGTTCTTGACTCATCTCTATCAACACGTCATGGAACTTGTAATCCCATCTTGGACAATGCATGTACAAGTCGTTGACGTAGTCATGCGTCCACTCGCTTTAAAACAAACCCGTCGACCCCGAAGTGATCGTGGTAAAGCCCGTCACTCCGTCTCTTCAACCTCGCCCATCATAACCTTGGATCTTCGTCTCACCCAATAGATGTTACAGAATATACAAGAATATACACTAATCTAAATTACACTAATCCTAATGGTTAGATCTAATCTAATGTTAAAAACCAAAATATCAAATAAAAATCAAGATTAATTTTCACTCCCCGGCAACGGCGCCAAAAACTTGATGTGTCGTTGTGTGGTGTATATTTTATTGATTCAAGTTTTAAATTTATATTTTGCTGACTAAACCAAAAACAACACTTTAACGAGCAATGTACCCGATCGGTAGTAGTTTCGTGGTAAGTAGGGTGTCGAACACTTGAAGCGAGGTTAAATCTGTCAATTTAATTAATATCTTGGTTATCTAATCTATGTTAATTCTATTCTATTCTAAACCTATGTTAAACCTATGTCAGTCTGAATTCTAATTCTAACAGGAAAAGGGGGGTTTTCAGCCTAAGAGACTAGCACGGTTTGGTTGGTGACTATAATCAATTCAAGGCACTTTTACCCATGCAAGCTAATTAACAAAAGATAAAAGAGCGGTCGAACCTTAAATAAGGAAAATGTATTAACCATTATTAATCCGATTAGAAAGTTGGTTTGTTTATTAAGTGCAATGATTACTTCTCTCGAGGTGGCATATCATTCTTAAGACTTAGGCGTTACATCATCCTAAGACCTAGACACATTAATTCTGTCATAATTAAAGCATCCGCATAAAGCATCCTTATTTGCTGATTATAATCTATCTTAGGGATTAAAGCAATGGTGATCTTGTTAAACCCTAACTCATAAAGACTTTACACACTTACTACTTAATGGCAATTTATACACTAGTAGTCCACTTTTCCAACTATCTAATGGAATCGAACGTTACTTGTTGGATTATCTAGGTCACCTGCTAGTCAACACGATCAATAAACCATTGGCAATATCCAATTAACTAGTTAAGCCCGAAGCGTATCCTAGACACAGACTTAGAAGGATAATATTTGTGTAACTATAATTCTAGATGTATAAATTACTATATGGAGAGCTATCCCGGACTCTAGATCTACTTGGTCCGCTTCACTAGATCCAGTTGAATGATAGGTCGCATATAAAAGCGCGTAAACAAGTATAAATTGATAAACATAAACAAGCATACAACGATAAATCAAGAAATCAAAAAATCAAGATAAACAAATACCAAACATTCAGATCTTCATAATAATGGCTAATACCCGAAGGTATTAGACTTCAAACGTCATAATAAATACAAGAGCAATTATTTTGCCAAGGTAAACTAACCGAGTTACCAAATGATACTAAAAACTGAACGATTACTAAAGTATATGGAATTACACGATGTCTTCTATGGAATTGATAACGTTGCTCTACCTCTTTTGCTCTTTTTCTCCTTTGAGAATCGACTTTTATGATTTAGGTATCGAGAATATGATTTAGCACACTTAAAACTCGTTTTTGAGTTTTCTATCTATAAGGTCTGGAAGTCGGTTGGATACGGGTATCCAAGTGTTGGATACGGCGTATTGGGGATTTCATAGAGTAGGAACCACGCTTGATATCTTCCAGAATATTACATTGATTCCGTACTTTGAATACGGCATCTTGAGTCTCTCTGGATACAGCATATTGAGCTTATTCCTCTGTGGTCTTAGGTGAGTGCAGACACGGATACGTCGTATCTTCTTTGATGGATACGGCGTATTGGTCTTCAGAATAGTAATCTTCAAAATATCTTCATTTAAGCTCCAGAATGCGCGCCTTTTGCTATCTTTCACCAATTACTCCATAATTACTGCAATTCTCAAATATAAACATTTAAGTAACAATTCTTTGCAATAACTATACAAAATGGGTTAATATCATAGGATAAATGATGCTATAAAATAGATGTTATTTGATGTCATCATTACCATAGCTCGATTCCTTGGTGCCCTCAAACGAGGAGGAGCACACATCAAGGGGGAGCATTTATTCCGTCGATTGTACGCGTAATCATCGACGAAGCTTTTTGATTCTATAAAAAGGGGGAGAAATGGAAATAAAACTCACTAAATACTTATTTAAAAAAATTATTTTACATTTAATGAGTTTAGATTTTGTAATCATCAAAAAGGGGGAGATTGTTGATAGAAATAATGCCTATAAACGTTATTAATATTTTTTGATCTCACTACATTTTGATAATCACAAAATGTAAAAACGCTCAATGTTAAATTAAACGTAAACAAGTAATTAGTAGTAAATTTTAATTTCGAAAATTTAATCACTTAAAGGTATGAATAAATAAAGAGCTAATTACTTAAATGAGCCAAAAATGACAATAATTCCGCTTTTTTTTCACCCGATTTCAACATTCCAAATTTATTTATGCGCGAACTCTCGAACTCGTGACTCCATTGGAATGTTGCCAAGTGTCAGTCTGAATTTTATGTTTTGTCACGAACTGGAAGTGGTTTTGCACGAGAAATTAATATCTTTTGTTTTTTATCAATCGATATTTTTTTCTTATCCGCGACATGCAGGTGAATACTCGATAAATTTTGTCGTTTTCAGAAATGACAAAACCTCACCGGAAAATATTAAAATACTTAAATTTTTGTAAACTTGAAAAATAGCATTTATTTTTGACCTAATTTTTTCAAACGTTTAGCCTGAAGTTTTCAAAATCTGAACCATAACGCTTGACTTTTTCAAAAGTTAAAATTAATTGTGTGTTGTGTATCTTATATAGTTTTGATTATGTTTGTGTCATGAATAGATATGAATATTTTACAAAACCTTGAAGTACGATAGATTTAACAGAACAATGTGGATGAAGTATCTCTTATGCCCTCGGGACCTCCTTTATTATATCACTAAGGATTCCTAGTGATTTACAATATATTACAAAAATATAGAATATTCACTAAGACCTTTAGATAGTTATCTTCATAATTATACGTAGTAATCTTGATAAATCAATCTTTATCTTTATCTTTCTCTTGTCTTTATCTTCTAACTAGTAGAAATCTTTATAGCAGTTGTACAATCTTTAGTTAGTTGTAACCTAGCCAACTTAACTTTTATACAGCAGCATAACTGTGTACAAGCTAGTAGTAACTACTTAGAATACTTTTCTTCATTCTTCATCAGAAGTACTAAGTTTACTCTTGCCAGTACCTAATTTATCGTCACAATTCGTTACTTTACTCAAGCAGTACTAAATATATAGAGTATAGTTAAAAACTAACAGTAGTAACTTGTATCCTCGCACTATTAAAAATAATTAGTAGTTATTTCTTTTAGTTTTCAGCCGTCTTAACTTTCTTACATTAGTAATTATTTAATAGTAGTAGTAATAGCAGTACTAACTACTTAGCATTTTTTTACACTAATATCACTATAGCACTAAGTTATGTCTTAGCGAATAACTCTAACCTCGCAGCAGTAACTTCCAAACAGCTTTAAAAAAGTCTTTAATCTAATAATCCTCCTAAACTTGATGTTCATCTTCTAAATCTTCAAGTTCTTGATTAAAAGCTTTATCTTTACTAGGAGATGCATTTCAAACACTTCTAGGGATTTTTTGTGCTGTTTTGTCCATGAGCTTAGAGTTGATAGCACATTTCATTCCAATGGTCAGCTTGAAGCTTCTTGTTTTCATTTCTGTTAATTGTTGCAGGTGTAAGTGGTTATATTTTTTATACCAGCTAAAGATGCTGATTTTGAAAATCTTTTAAAATGTTTATCACTTGAGATAATTGCTTCCAAACTGTCACTTTGTGTCCTTGTAGATTCCTCCACACTTTACTTTCTACATTAGGTTTAAACATCACTTTCAGATCACCTCATAACACTTTTTCATATGCCTCCTCTGGCCTTGTTAACCCATGCTTAGCTTTAACTAACTTCCAGAGAGTTTCCAAGTCTTCTCTGTCAATATTCTAAAGCATCTTAATCATTGATGAGTACCTCTTTGAACTTCCATCAGCTCTTATGATTTGAAAGTATCCATATATCTTTTGTTGATTTTTCAGTAACTATGATTAGAGGTTAGTGGCTAGAGGGTATAGAACATTGCTACCTCATCATCAAGAACTATCTCCATATGCTTTTTCATCTCTGCTTCTTCTTGATCATTATCTACTTTAGCTTCTACATTCTCATCTAACTTCTGCTTCTTTAAATTTTCAGATTCAAGTTCTTCTCCTGCTCTTTTAGAACTTCCTTTTGTTCTTGTCTTGCTGCCTTTTACTAAACTCTGTTATCAATGTCTTCAATTGTGTTTACTCTCTTTAATTTCTTGTCAAATAACATTTGAATATTCTCAAAGCTTATTGGTCTTTAATGATTGTGCTTGTAATATAGCCATGTTTTCCGCTATAAAGTAGACATTGTACTTCTCTTTCTGAGCCTTAGTGGTGGTTTTCATTCTCTGCTCTTACTGCTCCTAAGTCTTGCAAAATGCTTCTTCCTTTTATTCATGAGCTCCACAAACAATCTTGACTTTCTTCAATAGTTAATTCTCCTTGCTCTTTTGCCTGTAATCTTGCAACTAAGCTCGTAATGCTGCATCTATCATTTGCTTGACAATATCACCATTTAGCAATGTTTTGCTTTTCTTCTTATTTGTCTTGCATAGTTCTCTTCTTCTTCCAATTAGATCTAATTGATCTTGAAGTTTTTTTGAGCAACCCTCTTTATCATACATAATCTGATCTTTCTTATTCAAAGGTTTTTAGACTCAACCATTTTTGGCCCTTGCCTTTATTTAGCTGTGGAAGTTGTCTTGTGATGGTTGTGAAGGTGAGTTTGTTGTTGTAAAATTTACTTGGCTCATTTGAACTACAACCCTTTAGCCTCGGGTCTTGTAAACCAGCAGTTGTAGTTATTGTAGCAGCAGTTGTAACAGCCTTAGGTTTAGCTGCTTTGATTTCTATTAAGGTCTAAGCCAGGGTCAATTCATTGATACGTTAGAATGGTAAGCAGAGTTAGATGAGTAATTGTAGATGCTAAAGTAGTAATGATCCAATAAGAGCGCTCTAATACCCCTCCAAATTGTGACTTAGTCGTGTTACGAAAGTCTGTAGCTTACTTCCCACCTTCACAATCAGCTATCACAGCATAACAGTATACCTCCTTAAGCACATTCTGATTTCAGGATACAAAGAATCACCTACCTCTCTCACTCAGGAGAACATACATCACTAATATCGCTCCTTCATACTTAATAGACTCTCCCCATACACGCGAGTCTCTCACAAACACTCTTCCTATGCCATTCCCTCACTCACCTACGGTCCACTCACCACATCAACACTGCAAACACTCGCATCAGCATCAATATCAGTTATTTTCCTCCCCTATTTGGATACATCCTCCTGATCACCTAAACCTGCATCTTTAAAGGAAACAACTTATGCAGATTTACCAATCTTGAATAATCTTTTCATCCCTGGATGATTTGGACTTCCTTTTTTTCTTCAGGTTCTTGATTCTCTTTTTCAATTCAGTAATTTGCAGTTGAGAGGTTCTTTGTTTTATTAAGTCAAGACTTCGTTGTGATAAGTGGTACAAATTACATCAATTCCATTTGTTTCAGTTATCCTTACCCGATGCAAGTGGTTCATTGGAATTGTTAGGTAACTGGCCATGTTTTCAGTATCATCAGTTTCAAGTTCTGTAAGACCACTAAGTTGAGAAACTTCAGTGTCCTTCCTCTGTTTCCTTCTAGAGTGTTTCTTCTGGGGTTTAAATGTTGATGGTTGAGTAGTAGTGGGTTGATGCCATCAAATAACGTCTATTTTATAGCATCATTTATCCCATGTTATTAAACCATTTTGTATAGTTATTGCAAAGAAGGGATTGTTACTTAATCGTTTATATTGAGAATTGTAGTAATTATGGAGTAACTAGTGAAACTTAGCAAAAAGGCGGCACTTCTGGAGCTTAAATAAAGATATTTTGAAGATTACTGTTCTGTAAGAGACCCAAATACGCCGTATCCATCACGGAACGATGGAGTATCGTGCTGCATACCAATACGGACAAATAGAATGAAGATCAATACGTACGTATCCTAGAGGACTCAATATGCCGTATTCAGATATAGTTAATCAATATAATATTTTGAAAGTATCAAACATTGGTCCCTACTCTAAGAAACTATCCAATACGAGTATCAATACATGGATTCGCGTGTATCCAACGACTTCTAGACATTATAAAGAGATAAATCACAAAGCGTGTTTTAAGTGTGCTTAAATCATATTATCAAATACATAATCTCACATAAAGTTAATTTTTAGAGAGAAAAAGAGAGAAGAGGGTGTTACCCATGAGAACGGTATTCAATTTTCATAGGAGACATGTTAGTAATTACATATACTTTAGTAATCGTTTCAGTATTTGGTATCATTCGTTAATCGGTTAGGTTTACCGTGGATATAAATTATTATCTTATATTTACTTAGATGTTGCGGCTATTACTCTCGGGGGGTTTTTTAATCACATTATTTTGAAGATCTGAATGTTTGTGTTATTTGTTTATATCGATTTCTTGATTTATCATTGAGTGTTGTTTATGTTTATCCATTTATTACTGGTTTATGCGCTTTTGTCTGCGAGTCTCATTCAACTGGATATAGAAAAGTGGATCCAAGAGATTTAGAGTCAGAAGAATAGCTATCCATAATAGTAATTTATAACATCTAGATAATGGTTACATAAGTATTTCCCTTCTACGCCGCGCACGCGCGCGCGCTGTGTGTGTGGCTTGGGTTAACTAGTTAATGGATATTTGCTGATGGTTTAGTGATCGTTAGTTGACTAGCAAACTGACTAGTAATTCAACAAATTACTTCAGATTCTCATTGGATTAATTTGGCAACGTGGATATACGTGTAATAGATTTGCCATTAAGCGGTAAGTGGGTAAAGTCTTTATGAGCTAGGGTTTAACAAGATCACCATTGCTTTAATCCCTAAGATAGATTATAATCAGCAAATAAGGATGCTTTATGCAGATGCTTTAATTATGACTCGAAATTAATGGTGTACTAGGTACTTAGGTATGATGTAACACCTAAAGTCTCTAAGAATGATATGCCACCTAGAGAGAAGAAAGAAATCATTGCACTTAATAAACAAACCTACTTTCTTAATGGATTAATAATGGTTATCTACACTTTTTTATATAACGGTTCGACCGCTCTTTTATCTTTTGTCTATCAGTTTGTTCATCTTCTTGTGTGTGTTTATTGCTTTACTTGTCATCAAAACCCTAGGTTAGATAACTAAACCTCGTGCCAGTCTCTCAGATTGAAACCACCTTTTATCATTAGTTTAGATTTAACTTAGATTTAACATAAATTAGATTAATTTAGGACTAACTTAGATAATTCAAATACTGATAACTAAGAATTAACGCTCTCGCTCTTAGTGATCGACACTCTACTTACCAACAAAGCTACAACAGACCGGGTACACTGCCCGTTAGAGTGTTGTTTTTAGGTATAGTCGGCATAAAAAATAGTAAAACTTGATACATTAAATACCTACTCATAACGACACGTCAAGTTTTTGGTGCCGTTGTCGGGGAGTGAAGTTGTTTAATTCTTGTTTTTGTTAGTGTTTTAGTTTAGATATTGTTTAGTTTAGATTAATTTACATATTTGTGTGTGTGTTTGCTTTTGTTGTTTGATTTCTGCATTGTATATTTTGCATATTGTATGTTTGCGTGTTTTTCTGCATTGTATATTTTGTATATTTTGCATATTGTTACAGTCTACTGTGACTTTCTGAGTCGAATACTCAATACGGCATATTCATCTTCTTGGATACAGCGTATAAATTTTTTCAAACCAATACAACGTATTCGACTCTATCATCAATACGGCGTATTTAGTTTACTAAACACGGCATATTAGTCTATTTGACCGTTTTCTTTCCCATCAAATTTATTACAGGTTAAAATGGACGACCCCAACATTACTATGGAAGAGTATATCAGGCTTGAGGAAGAAAAAGCTTGCAGGCGTGGTAAGGTGTATAACTGGGAAACTGCTACGTATGATAAGATCTGCTACGATGAAGACGTTCACGACCTCAGATCTGTTGAAACTAAATTCCCAACTATAGTCTTTAATGACACGTTAACATCTGAAGTAGCGCTCTCATGTGAACCCACGGTAAGTCCACTTAACGACAATCAAATTGACTTTAGAATATCGTTTGACAAATCCGACGATGAAGATTACACGGTAATTTATGACAAAAATTCATTTTCTTATAAAATAATTTCTGTCAGCGATTTGAAAATGGTTTGGAAAATGATAATGATAAAGTTAATATACCTTCGTTTCCATCACCTGAACCTACAGTCAGTTATTTTGATGATTTCGACTACTTCAAAGATTTTGAGAAAGAGTTCCCAGCCATTGCCTACAATGATGCTCTAACATCTAATTTAGATTTCTCTGAACCTACTGTAAGTCCTAAACTTATCGATGAATTTGAAGAAACATCATTGCCCGAATGTGAAGATGAGGGACAAAACGTTATATACTTTAAAGATCTATTTCCTTTTCACGTAATTTATCCTGATGATTTATCGGATAAGGATAACGATAATGATAAAATTGATATTGAACACTCTTTGGGGGATTTATCTATCGAACCATTACCTAATGTAATAAAAATTGACACACAAGGGTCAAATAAACTTTTAGAAACAAGTCATGATACGATCAATAAATTTTTCAAAACTAATACTTTTAACAAATAATTAGATTTTATTATCGTGACTTGGAATTATCTTACCAAAGGGATGCCATTTAATTTTATAATTAAGAATTTGTATGTGCCATTTGGCATCCCGTTCGACCCTAAATTGTTTTATAAGGATGAGATTAAATTAGGGCAAGTCTAACTTAAAGACATTTATGTAAACAAAAGTGCTTGCCGGGAGACAACCCAGAATGTAGTTTTAATTTTCTTATCGAATCTGTCTTTCCAGAATGTCTATACGGCGTATCCAAACCCCATGGATACGGCGTATTGACTACCTGGGTGTTATCCAGTTTTTATTTTTCTATAATTTAGCCTTCATTGTCAGTTCAGTCTATACGGCGTATTCATTAAACTATTACAGTATATTAGGCGACTGACCCGTATTTAGGATTTTTAATACAGGTCTCAATATGGCATATCATGGGGAATGGATACGACGTATCAACTTCCTTTACAGTTTTAGGTTTTTATTTCGAGTCTAACAAGCGAATACACGGAGATAGAAATTACACTTTGATAGGTGTAAAATACACATATCCGTTAACACCAAAAATGACCCTAAAATACCAAAAACATGACTAAAAATGGCAAAGATATGCTTGTTTTTGTGTTTTGTGTGTGCAGGTACGGATAAAACAAAAATCACAAGAAAACCGTTAAAAACGGGCAAACACAGACACGAGGAACGGAAGAGCACAAAAGAAGCCGAGAAATCAAGCCAAAGTCAAAAAGTCAACCTTCGTCAACTCTCAGTCAACCAAAGTCAACTCAGTCAAACCACAAAACCCCAAAGTTACAAATCTAGTCCCTCAAGTTTCCAAAGTTACACAAATGGTCCTTGAAGTCTAAATGGGCCCATTATCCATAAAAACCTCACCCGGATCCAAAGCCCAAAACAAAAGCCCAATTCCTAAAAGCCCATTGCCTTTTATTAAACCACAGGTGCCATTCCTGCCAAAAATGAAAGTCATTTTATACCT
>BQNB010059209.1:0-37426 GCA_026074375.1 Tanacetum coccineum | reverse complement strand
ATCACAAATGATGTATACATAAACTTTAAAACCTATACCAAAAACCATAAACCCCTAACCACTAAACCTTATACCAAAAAATCTAAACACCAAACCACTAAACTCTATACCAAAACCCTAAACCACTAACTGCTAAACCCTATACCAAAACGCTAAGACCCTAACCACTAAACCTCATACCAAAAACCCTAAGCCTCTAACCATTAGGTATACTATCAAAAGTGATATATACATAAACTTTAAAACCTATACCAACAACCCTAAACCCCTAAACACCTAACCACTAAACCCTAAACCCCTAACCACTAAACCTTATACCCAAAACCCTAAACACCTAACCACTAAAACCTATACCAAAACCCTAAACCTCTAACCACTAAACCCTATACCAAATATCCTACCCCCAACCACTAAACCTTGTACCAAAATCCTAAACCCTAAACCCCAACCACTATGTATAATATCACAAGTGATATATATATAAACTTTAAAACCTATACCAAAAACCCTAAACCCCTAACCACTAAACCTTATACCAAAAACCTAAACCCTTAACCACTAAACCATAAACCCAAAACCCTAAACACCTAACCACTAAACCCTATACCCAAAACCCTAAACACCTAACCACTAAACCCTATACAAAAATCGTAAACCCTTAACCACTAAACCCTATGCCAATAACCCTAAACCCCCCTCCTTAAGCACTAATCCTTATACCAAAAATCCTAAACGCCTAAACACTAAACCTTATACTAAAACCCTAAACCCCTAACCATTAGGTATAATATCACAAGTGATATATACATAAACTTTAAAATCTATACCAAAAACCCTAAACCCCTGACCACTACCCTATACCAAAAACTAAAACCTCAAACCACTATGTGTAATATCACAAGTGATATATCATTAAACTGTAAATTCTATACCTAATACCCTAACTATTAACTCTATACCAAAACCCTAAACCCTTACCACTTAAACCATATGCAAAATAAAACCCTAAACACCCTCCCCAACCACTAATCCCTATACCAAAACCCTAAACCCCTAACAACTAAACCCTATACCAAAAACCCTAAACCTTTAACCACTAGGTATAATATCCACATGTGAATTTACATAAACTTTAAAATCTATACGAAAACCTAACCAATGACCACTATATACCAAAAAACCTAAACCTCAAACCACTATGTTTAATATCACAAGTGATATATACATAAACTTTAAAATCTATACCCTAAAACCCCTAACCACTAAACCCTATACCAAAAACCCCTAACCCCTTAATCACTTACACTAATTTATACCAATACCTTTATAAATAAGATTTCACTCGTAGATTAACAGTATTACCCTGACATTGTAGTTCACAGTAATAAATACATAATAATAAAAAATCATGTGATAAAGTAATATAAAGTGGAATTGAGTCATGTATTCCCTATATAAAATAATATCACATGGTGATAAAGCCATATAATGTGACACTAACTGTGGTTTTTTTTGATAATTTTAAACATGTAATCAATGTTTATCTTATCACTTGTGATATTAACTATTAAGTAGGATAAAAAGGGTTAAACATAGTTTTGTAAGAAAAATAGTGTTTTAGTTTAATTTTTCATAAATTATGTTGTTATATGGTTAGGATTGGTAAAGATGTTTTTTTTAATGTCAAAATGATCAATCATTTAATGTTGCTACAAATATTTATGCTTCATTTCATGACATCATGTAGAGTGTTCAAACTTACGGATATGTTATATCACATGTGATACTTCAAGCGGGTTTGATTATAAAAAATAAAATTCTTTGTTATTCACCAACTTTTATAAATAAAGTGTTTTGATTTGAATGTCAAAAAATTATGTATGATAAATGGTTGGAAAGCTAAGAATGTGTACTTTTCAATGCAATAACGATGAATCAGTTGAAGTTTCACACAAATATTTATACACGTTTTACGAAAGCATGTGAAGTGTTCTAACTTACAGATTAGTGTAATATCACAAGTGATATATAAAAGAAAATACTGCATCGAGAAAAAAAAAAAAGTTTGTCGAAAGTATATGAAAGTGCCCCTCTATTGAAAGATAATTAAATGCTCGTCACGGTGGTGTAATTTATGTATCTTAACGTTTTACGGTTTTTGCGATATGTAATATAAAAAAAATAGGGGTGAAAATGTGTTTTAATTAAAAAACACAAATGTAGGAATGAGGTGGTGGATGTTTTTTAAGGTTTAATCTTGTTCATTAGGTAAAATTAAATCTTAGATTAATCTCTACCATTAGATCAAACCCAAATAAATGATGGAGATTTGTCCCTTGATATGTGAGGAGAAACTAGTATGCAAATGAACTTTTCTCATTAACTAAAGATAAAATTGTTATTCTGCCAAAAAATAAGGAAAAAAACAGTAATAGCAAAGAAGACTTTATTAAAAGCTTTAAAGAAGACTTTAATCAATTAACTAAAAATAAAATTATCATTCTGCCAAAAAAAAAACAATAATAAATGCACATTTTTAAACTATGTGTTTTTACCGAGTACACCAATTTTGAGACAGAGAGAGTATACCCTACGTACACTCACTTCGCACGAAATCAATTAAGTGAGTTGTATTGTATACGACTAGTTTTCAACCTCTTGTCTGATTCCCTAAAAAAACAAAGAGAAAACAAACAAAATACCATGGAGATACACTATCAACTCCATTATTAGAAAGAAAAAAAACCCGGTAATTGTCACTAAAATTACATGTCTAACAAAATACCATGGAGATACTATCAACTCCATTATTTGTAGTTTGAGACTAGTTGATCTCAATTTATTTTCCGAGATGATAACAAACAGTCATGACACATAGATACAAACCGTAAAAAGATACAAAATACAATGGAAGACACCACTATTCAAACGATATTTGTTATGTTTGGTACCATATTTCGCTCACTCGATTATCTATTATTTTTCTACATGATCCATATCTCTAGTTTTAATAACCGGAAGTAAAAGAGTTTTGCAACCACATTTATAACCTAAAGAACGAAAGTTAAATTCCTTTTTTTAAAAAGAATGATGCTTATCCTTTAGCTTCTAAACCTAATTATATAAACAATACAAAAATGAGAACACTTGAATTCCAATCCTATAAGGAGA
The DNA here is from genome assembly GCA_026074375.1 of Tanacetum coccineum. Taxonomy (NCBI): domain Eukaryota; kingdom Viridiplantae; phylum Streptophyta; class Magnoliopsida; order Asterales; family Asteraceae; genus Tanacetum; species Tanacetum coccineum. The sequence continues at coordinate 34,255 of BQNB010059209.1, read as the reverse complement.
AAAAAAAGGGTTGCTTAATTGAGACACCATACCAACTAGGCAACTATGAAAACATACTCCTGGACATAAAAGCCACCAAGGTTTTGTCCCTTATGGATTACCAAGGTTTTCCAGTCTATATAAGGTTTTCCATTTGTAACAAGCAAAAACAACACACACCATCTTCAATGATGAAAATTTCCATCATCCTTTCTATCTCCATGCTACTCTTGGTGGTGTTCCCAAACATATCATCCTCTCGCATCTTATACAACTATCTACCTCCTCCTCCTGCACAACAGCAACAGGGGAATCAACTTCTTTATCGATAACTCAAGGTCTGGTGGTGACGAAGACAATACAACCAAGATAATCCTAAATTCCTAATAGTTGTGTCTCTTATAGGCACAGTCGTGGCAGGCGGTTTTGCCTGCCGCTGTGCGTATAAGAGATGCAAATGTGGGGAGAAAAAATTAGCTTGTGAGTGGGAATATCAGAGGTTAAATAAGCCCAAGCCCGGTTTGTGGGTTTGGGGTATTAGGGTTTGACTATTATAACCTCTAATAATATGGTAGACATATCAAGAAAAATAACAGAAGTATACGTTTTTGAGTTTTCGGATATCCAAAGTCAAAAAAAGATATTCCTGTCCAAAAATTCGGATATTCGAATTCCAATTAAGATATAAGAATGTTTCCCTGGCATGACGCTAAGAACATTTGTTATAAGAAAAGTTCTTTACCTGGTCATGACGCCAAGAACATTCGTGTTCATATATTAGAATGTTTCCCTCGTCATGACGCTAAGAACATTTGTGTTGATACTATATAAGAATCGTTTAAGTTCGTTCTTAACAACCCTTGATAACACATCACTAAAAAAACAACCCTTGATACATATTCACCCCATACACAGCTTTTGTACTAACAGATAACAACCATGAAATCCATTCTTCTTTCCGTTGCTATCACGTTCATAATGGTTTAGGGTTCCAAATCGCCTTCGTCTCTCGATATTGTAATCGTCAATAATGTGTACGCCCCTGATAAAGACATGATCTTGTTGTATTTTCTTTTTTTTATCTATGTAATAAGGTTTGATACTATTATTTTTCTTTCGTTTTTATTGATCGGATTTGAGTTAGATTTGTTATAATCTGCTTTAGGTTGCTCAGGGCGATTTTGTCTTGTATATGACATTCAGATGCATGACTTTTTATCTATGTGGGTGGCTATGTAACAGTGTAAGCTTGTATATGTCAATGTGAAATAATGGTTGAAAAATGTTTTTTCTTTAATTTGGTTCGGTTTGGTTATTGTGTTTCCGGTTCAGTTTTGGTTTTTGAACCTTGAATGCTTACTCCAATATTAATGATACTTGTTTTACCAACTAATTTGTCCCCTGAAAATACTACTCTCTCTCTCTTAAAATTATAATCCTTTAACAAAAAACAGAGTTTAAAAAAGTGCATTTATTATTGTTTTCTCTTTTAAAATTTGTAACAATAATTTCAAACTTCTCTATCTATTTTTAGTAGTTGACAATTAAATTGTGATATCACAAAAAAGAAACATGAACTATTAATTTGAGATGGAGAGAGTAACTTATATTATGCTAGAGACGACACTACCGCTATTTTCAATTAGTTTTCTACTTTCTTATTTTTTTCTATTTTGAGTACTCTAATATTTTATGCACAATTTGAGTTTGTACTTCTAGTCCGTGGCGGAATTAAAAAGTTAAAAGACGGGGTAAAAAGAATTCTTTGACAAAAGTCGTTATGCGCACAAAGATGAATATAGAGATATAAGATTTACATTGTTTGGCTTTAAGTGAGGGCCAATTTAATTTTATAATGAGGTGCACTTTAATAAACATGTCAATAAAAATTACATTAAAAATCGATTTGATTTGGCGAATCATGAAAGACACCGCCTCCCAAACATCTCATGTGTATCCGCCCCTGCTTCTTGTTCTCATCCGCTATCTAAAACCACAGGCCAATAACGTCTCCTCATGCACATAATCGACATTTGACGGCCGTTCACACAAGTCTCCTCCCCTGACTGGGTCACTCACTGGCAGGGGCGGATCTATTCACAACATAGGGGGCCAACTGCCCCTTATGAATTCTTCAATAATCATAGTTTTCAGGGTTAATTTTTGCGCTTTAATCTTAATGTCCTCACCAAAAAACTGAGAATGCCCCCAACCCAAAAGATAGTTGAAGAAAATGCAGAAAGAAGTAGTTTTATGAAGGGTTTTTGAGGTTTTGGTGAAGTTGTCTTTAAGGAAGAAGATGAAGAAAGGTGATAAGACTTTATTTTTGGAGGACTGTGTTTCTAGATATATATGTAAAGCACAAAACTTATTCGTCTTTTCTTTCTCTACAACTTTTTCCTGAACATTATTTTCATAGCAAGCATGATTGTTCGCGCGTTGCTGCGGGACGTTATGTTTTTTCAATATATATGTACATATTTTTTTTTTGCTTGAATTGGACCTCCAGCGCGTTGCGGCAGGGCTTGTTTTTGTGCGATTTGATTACATAGGTCGCGCGTTGCCGCTGTACATAATTTTCCGCGGATCTTTTTTGAATAAATATTGAGTGGAAATCTGTCCACGCATTGCGGCGGGCCTGACTTGTATGCAACACAGGTTTTTTATTTCGCTGACCTTTTTTTTAACAATCACGGAATACTAAACTTCAACATTTTCTATAAAATCATGCGTAAGTCAGAAGCATTGCAATATTGGTTCTGACCTCACGGAGAAAACCAGAAGTAAACTGTGCGACCTACTTCAACGAAGTTTGTTAACATTTTTTATAAAATCGTGCGTAAGTCGGAAGCATTGCAATATTGGGCTCGTTTTGTTCGCAATCCGAAGATTTTTTCGCGGGTATTTTTTATCCGAATGGATCGGTAGATATGTGTTATGTATTTGATAAATAAAGTTTATTGTATAAAAAAGTCGTAAATAGTTAAAAGTTGTATGGCCGTTTTATAATTTTTTTAATACAATTTGGGCCGGCAAGATATTTTTTTTTAGTTTGGGTCGTGTGTGGGTTGAGTCTTTTGGGCATTGAAATACGACGTCGTATTTCCCCATTTTTAGTATATATATTAATAGTGGCCCATTTTAGCCCAAAAACATGATAACGAATTAGTGACCCATTTTTCTACAACTGTGTTTTTAAACTATGTGTTTTTACCGAGTACATCAATTTTGAGACGGAGAGAGTATACCCTACGTACACTCACTTCGCACGAAATCAATTAAGTGAGCTGCTAGGTGTAATGGCTAAGAAAAACTTTAATCAATTAACTAAGAGTCAAGTTATTTTGAATACTAGTAATCTCTTACATACTAAGGGATGCATCTTAGCCGTAGATTACATATGATCACATCCTATGAAAGAAAAAACACGGGAGGAATAAATATGTAAATATCTTTAAAAAAAGACAGGGACTAAAAATGTAAATATATATCAAAAAGTTAAACCACACACAAAATACACACATCATACGCATTTTCTCTCTTTCTCTCTCTACATCAAACCCTAAACAAAAAATCCAAAAACCTTCACAAATTAATTGTAAAATCACGAAATAAACACAAAATTAGACCAAGGAACTAGTAAATTAACCGATCCTGAAAAAAAATGGTTCAAACAAGCCGATTTATAACGCCGATAATGGTACGCTTATACTGATCAATTACTTTGTTGTTATTTAAGTATTTTTGTGATATTCTTCTTATTTTTGAATTTTATTTATTTTTTATGATATTTGTGAATACTTTTGTGATTTTATTCATTGCTTATTGATAGATTGTTGAGATACTGTGATAATGTGATTGTGTATGCTAGATTTATGTGTTTAATACTTTAAGTGTTTTGATTCAACATATATATCTTTCAGATCTAACTTTAGTACGAATGTTGTGACTAGTGATATATTTTTTACGGTTTGAAATAAATGTATGATATTGATGTGGTAATCTTCTTACAAAATGATACTTTTTAGTGGATTTGTTCTCTAAATGTAATTTTGATGCATAATAGCTTTTGATTTTGCTTTCCAGCATCACTATTAACTCGAAATATATGTATGCAGAATGTGGGGAGTGTGTTAATGCACGTAAGGTGTTCGATTAAATGTCTGTGAGGAATGTGTATTTCATACAAAAAAGTAAGTGTGTAATTTATAGGGGTGTTTAAAAAATCCGAGAAACAGAGCCGATCGGCTCAATCCGAAACCGCATAAAACAGATAACCAAAGCAACCGAAACCGAATAAAACCTAAACCGAAGAAACCCGCTTATCACGGTTTGGTTTGTAAAATATTAAGGGTGCGTTTGGTTTGGTCGAAACAGCCCAAGAGGGCGTTTGGTTTGGGTTAAATAGTCATTAGGGAGCGTTTGGCTGATGTGGACAGCCAAAGGGTGCGTTTGGTTAACATGGCACGCACAAGGGAGCGTTTGGTTTAAGAAAAGCACACTAAGGGTGCGTTTGGGTGTGCAGAAAACTGATTAGGGTGCGTTTGGGATAGCAGATAACACGATTAGGGTGCGTTTGGTTTTAGCAGAAAACCGTATAGGGGTGTTTGGTTTAGCAGGAAAACCGTATAGGGTGTGTTTGGGTGAGCTGAAACAACCCTTATGTTGCGTTTTGGATTTATATAAATCGGTTAATAAATATATCGCAAGATTTTATAAAAATAAAACCGGATTAAATGGTGGTTAATGGTTAAATAAATGTAATAATAATTATTTTGTTTAGTTTATATATCTATAAATTATATATGGGGCTAACTATGACTGGATTAATATGAAATAGTGACTCAACGCCACCTCAACTATGACATGGCGCAAATATATATATTGTATATATTTATATATATATATTATATATATGGAGTGGCGTTTGATTTTGCATTACTTGTTTCTCCCTGCATACCAAGGGGTCAAATCTTGACATCCATTTCATTAGATTAAAAAGACATGATTTAAGATTAACAAAAACATGGAGGGACCCAAATGTGTAAAATTTACTAAAAACTCTCACTTACAACTCCCTCAATTATTGGTAGTGTTGGCAAATATTTTGACCTAATTGCAATTAATTGTTTTTTTTTGACATTTTGTAAGTATTTTTACGTTTATTTAAGGTTTTTACGTTCTTATACGTTTTTATACGGTTCGTAGTCTGTTTTTTTTTTTTTTGTTGTTTTTTTTTTCGGGGTTTTCGGCCGTTTTTTTTTCTTTTTCGTTGAGGGGCGTTTTCGTCAGTTTTGTTTTTACGGGTGTTTCTGGTATGTTTTTTTGCCGTTTTCGTCTCGTTTTTTTTGTTCAGTGTCGTCTGTTTTTTTTTTGTTTAGTTTTAGGATGGTTTTTTTGTGTTCGTCGTGTGTTTTAAGGTTTAGTTGTGGTGGTGAGGGGGGAGGCACCTTTGTTTACATTTTCGTCCGTTTTTTAACGGTGGTTTCGTCAGTTATTTTACGTTTTCGTCTGTTTTTTTGTAAGTTTACGTTCGTTTTTTTTTTTATACGTTTTCGTATGTTTGGTTACGTTTCTTCGTTCTATTTTTCGGTCTTCGTCTTATGTTTTTTTTCGTTTTCGTCGTTTTTTTTTTATACGTTTTCGTATTTTTTTTAATTTTCACTCCGTTTTTTTTTTTTTTTTCTTTTTTACGTTGTTTCTTCCGCTGAGTAGTTTTTTATCGTTCTTTGTCAGTTTTGTTTTTGTTACGTTTTCAGTTTATTTTCCGTTTTTTCGTCGTATGTTTTTTTCGTTTTCATCAGGTTTGTTTTACATGGTTTGTATATATTTTTTTCAATTTTCGTTCGTTTTTTTTATATGTTTTCGCCTGTCTTTTTTTAGGTTTTTTTTTAGTCTGTTGTGGTTTGTTTTACGTTTTCTTTCGCCTTTGTTTTTACGTTTTCGTTTTTTTTTTGTTTTTTTTAGTTTTCGTCCGTTTTTAAGTTTTAGTCAGTTATTTTACGTTTTTGTCGTTGTTTTGTCCGTTTTTTTACGTTTTCATCCCGTTTTTAATCGTTTTTTCGTCAGTTTATATTTTACGGTTTTCGTCTTTTTTTCATTTTTCTCTTTTTTTAAGTTTCAACCGTATTTTACGGTTTTTTGTCTGCGGTTTTTTACCTCTTTTTTTTTTTTTGACATTTTCTTACGGGTTTTAACACGTGTTTTTTACAATTTCAGGGTTTTCGTCCGAGGATTTCGCAAATTTCGTAAGTTTATTAGCACGTGTTATCGCTCGGTTTTCTCTAAGTTTTTTCGCACGGCGGGGCTTTCGTCGCACCGTGCGCACCTTTTTTTGTAGGCTTTCCACGTTTTCGTCTGCTTTCCCGCGTTTTCTTCAGCTCTCTAAGTAATTCAAATGGATAAAACCTTCTAGACTACTTCATTAAGCTAATGAGATTGTTATTAACACATTTATAACAGCAAACATTATTACTTGAAAGAATAAGGGGAAAAACAGTTGAGTGTTGGCTTTGTTGGTTTACGCTTTAAGCTTTTAAATGTTATTTAATTTTACTGCAATAACATTTTACGTTCTATATTACTTTTTTTCATCTAGTTTGATTCGTTTAAATGGTTAACCGTAATATGAACCACACAATAATTTCTGTGTCCGTGAACAGATGCTGGTGGCAGTGGTTGGTGGGACTTTATAGCTCATCGAAGTAGGCTTCATCCTGGCACTCGATACCTAGCAAGGGGAATTACTTTATGTTACAGTACAAGGTAGCTTCTAATACCATACTATTTATCTTCTTTTTGTGAACATGTATTTATTCTCGTGAGTGTTTATGTTCTTACTTCCTTCATTGGTATTTTAAGCTTAACATTCTAAAACAAAATGAGAGATAAAAAAAGGCTCTAGTCTAATTCTTAAAAAAATTTGTACTCGTTATGATATTCCTTAAGAGTTCATTTTTTACTTATCTTTTAATTTGCAGAGCTCAATCTTATATCTCATAAGAACGTGCCGAATGGGATAGACGTATAGTATAACAATTTGCATCTGTAAGTCAAGAAAAAGGAAGTTACAGCACATGAATCTATGATAAACTTTATACTTCTATTTACTGGATAAGGTCTCGTATTCATTTTTTCATTTCGATGCTAACATATGTCTCCGGTTAATATCTGTTAGAACGGTTCATGTTTATTTAGAAGGTTTACAGCTCAAGCTGTTGATACTTTATATTTTATCCATCCATGTGATTTGTTTTTTAATGGCATATTTGTTGGGCAGGAAATGAAGTTGAGTGTGAGCAACTTGTAGGTGTTCCAAAAAGGTCTGTCAAAGTGTGCCTTTCAACACATATATGTGGAGACGAGGCAATATTCCTATTTGGAGTTGAATTGAAGCGGTTGTTTCCAAAAGCCAAATGAGTTAGCAGGCTTTCTCTTCATCGTCATAATCCCAGATTATAGCATAAGTGGGTTGAAGTTACAGTTGATACACAAGTGGATGTACTTATAGATTATGTAGACCATACAAAGATGTTAAATTCTACTAATAGTAACAGATTGAGTAGCATGTCAAGTCATCTTTGTGTATTTGCATGTATAATCTTAATTTATGCTAGTATAATCTTTAATATTAAACCGCTTATTTATTAGTATGCTGATATAATCTTTAATTTAAAAATGATCTTATAGATGTTGTGGACCATAGAAAATGTGTTTTGCTCAATACATGTACAAGTAGGGCTGAGCAAAACCAACCGAAAACCGAACCTAACCGACAAATCGAGCCGAATCGACAAATCGAGCCGAACCAAACTGACCGAAATTTGTCGGTTCGGTTCGGGTTAAAACCAAGAAAAATATGCTTAAAATATATATTCGGTTTGGTTTTTGTCGGTTCAGTTCGGTTTCGGTTTTTTCTCTTCGGAGGACATCGGTTCGGTTCGTTTTCACTTTTTTTCCAAACTCTAACTACCTCCTCCCGGTTTTTCCTCGGGTTTCGTTTTCGGATTTAGTTTTGAACCGATGTTGCACCACCCTATGTAACAAAGTCATCTCTGTTATAGCTTGGTTCGGGTTTTCGGTCTTGGTTCGGGTAAAACTAAAGAAAATTCATTTTAATTCTTCTTAGCCCTGTGTTTCTTCGCTAGGTTAACTTCTGTTCAGTTTACGGTTCAGGTTTTCCTCAAAGTCGTTTTTTGGTTTGGTTCGGGTTTGGTCGGTTCGAGTCATGTTTGACTCGTTGTTCAACCTACCTTATGACAATATACATAACCTTTTCATTTCCTTTTCCCTTTTGCTTAAAAGCAATGCTAAACTAATGCAACATTTGTCTATCACTCATATTTTACCAAAAACCTTAAACCCCTAACCACTAAACCTTATACCAAAAACCCTAAACCCTTAACCATTAGGTATAATATCACAAGTGATATATACATAATCTTTTAAATCTATAACCAAAACCCCTAACAACTAAACGCTATACCAAAAACCCTAAACACCTAACCCCTGGGTATAATATCACAAGTGATATATACATAAACTTTAGAATCTATAACAAAACCCTAAACCCCTAACCACTAAACCATATACCAAAAACTTTAAACCACTAACCACTAGGTATAATATCACAAGTGATATATGCATAAACTTTAAAATCTATGCTAAAAACTCTAAACCCCTGCCCACTAAACCCCATACCAAAAACCCTAAACCCCTAAACACTAAGTATAATATTACAAGTGATGTATACATAAACTTTAAAACCTATACCAAAAACCCTAAAACCCTAACCACTAAACCCTATACCAAAAACCCTAAACAACTAACCACTAAACCCTATACCAAAAATCCTAAATCCTAACCACTAGGTATAATATCACAAGTGATATATACATAAACTTTTAAATCTATACCAAAAACCTTAAACCCCTAACCACTAAACCCTATACCAAAAACCCTAAACCCCTAACCATTAGGTATAATATCACAAGTGATATATACAAAAACTTTAAAAAATATATACCAAAAACCCTAAGCCCCTAACTATTAAACCTTATACCGAAAACCCTAAACCCCTAACCACTAAACCTCATACAAAAAACCCTAAACCCATAACCACTAGGTCTAATATCACAAATGATGTATACATAAACTTTAAAACCTATACCAAAAACCATAAACCCCTAACCACTAAACCTTATACCAAAAACTATTCTTCTTAATACTATTGTGTAGATTCCGCATATACAATAAGTATTCATAGTCAGTGTTTCTCTATAGTCAATCTGTATTTATACAAGTTGGCTATCACCCTTAGCAGGCTGCAAAGATCTGTTCAGTTTGGGACTCACAAGTGTATCAGAGCCTGTGAGAAACTCTGAGTAAGAAGAACAAAAACCAGTTATAAACCCCTATCTTACAAAGCAATTCAATGGCTGGATCACAAGATGATATACCACACCACACACCTCCCATCACCATCACAAAACACCAACTACAACAAACCTAAACTCTAGCCTACATGTTTCAAATCATCAAACTTCCTATTCTCAAGAAGGGAGAATATGATATATGGGCCATGAAAAAGAACATATTAGCCCAAATTCCAGACTATCCTATCTGGGAAGTTATACAAAATAGAAATGGACCTGTATTAATCACCACAGATATGCAAGGTCAAATCAAGGTTCTGCCTCCAAGGACTGCAGAAAAGATCTTAGCCAGAGAAATGGAAAGAAAAGCAAGGACCACTAGCTTATAGGCTTTACCAGAAGATCATCTTGCAAAATTTCATAAAATGACTGATGCAAAAGAGATGAGGGAAAGCCATCAAATCTAGATTTTGGGGAAATGAAGAATCAAAGAATATCAAAGTATATATTTAAAGCAACAGTTGGAAGTTTCCTCTGTATCAAACTCAGAAGGACTACATAAATGGCTATTGACGAGGTTTTCAAAGTCTTCTGAGTCAATTAGAGATTCATGGTGCAGGCGTCTCCACTAAGGATGCAAATTAGAAATTCCTTAGGTCTCTACCTTCTGCCTGGTCTCAAGTTTCCTTAATCATGAGGACCAAGCCAGGAGTGGACAGTCTCCTTCAGCCATTTGATGATCTGTATAATTAATCTAAAATGAGTTTTGAAGAAATGAGTTAAAGGCTCTACTGAATCATCACTAACAAGTAGAGAGTGGCCATTTGTTTCTGAGAACACTAGCAGTACTAATAATGTTAGTACCGCTTATGGTGTTTTAAATCCTTCTAGTCAAAACTCACAATATGAACAAACTTCATCATACTCCTTACTTGCAAATCAATCCAGTTGCCCTCAATTGGATCATGAAGATTTGGAACAACTTGAAGAATTTGATTTAAAAGAAATACGACCTGAAAATGACAGTAGCAATGATTTCCTAAGAATGAAAAAGATCGACAAAAGACATGTAGAAAGGCTAACAATTTGATGCTAAGGAACCAGTTTGGTGTTTGACAAAACTAAAGTCGAGTGCTACAGTTGTCATAAGATAGGGCATTTTGCTAGAGAGTGCAGAACCAAGGGAAATCAAGATAGTAAAAGGAGAGATGCTTGGAACTCTGGAAATAAGGATGGGAGAAGATCTAGTAAGCAGGAGGACTCTAAAGCTTTGGTGACTATTGATGGAGAAGGTGTTGATTGGACCAGTCACTCAGAGGAAGAAGAAGATTATGCTTTGATGGCTTGCAATAGTTCAGGCTCAAACACAGAGGTAATTTCTTATTCAAAAGAATGTAAAGAGTCTTATGCTGAACTTAAAAAACTCTATGATAAACAAAGAGCACAACTTAGTGATGCAAGCATAGAAATACTGTCATATACTCAAGCTTTAAAGAAAGTTGAAGCACAAATTGCACAATTCGTTGCTCATCAACCAAGGACAACTTTGGTATAAGGAAAAGGATAAGGTTTATGAAATAGACTTAGATGAAAAACAGATGTCCCTAACATACCATAAGAAACCTTTTGGCAGAAGCTGAAAAAGAAAAAGAAGATTTAAAAGCTAAAGAAGAAAAATGGCACAACTTCTAAAAAATCTTAGTCTATTTGCAAAATAGCCAAATGAGTCAAATGCTAACAATTTTGGACTTGGGTATGGGGACACAGATAAGATGGCAGATTTTAAGTTATGAAAATGAAGTTAATACATAGTGTGTTTTAATGAATAAGGAAGAGATTTAGAAACTCCAAACCTTGTATGATATTTGTTACAACCAGCAGAAGGAATGCTGTTGTACCTAACCCATGACAGAGAATACAGCATCTGGACCTGATATTGAAGATAGATTACTCACAATTTACATATGGTCCCAAAACAATCTCAAACTAGTGAGATCTGAAACCCAAACCAGTGACTTTTGATACCTATTAATCAGATTTTAGGGTTGAAACCCATGAAGTCTTCCTGAACTAGTTTTAATAAACCCAAAGTAGTAAAATCAACCTAAGGTTCGCCCCGGATCTGAAGCTCCCTATCCATTGAGGAGTATGAATCAGATAGTGAAGATGAGCATGTGTCTCTACCAACAGAAAAACAGGAAAACACCTAATTTTTCTAACCACAAGTACAAACTCCTATGGAAATGTTAAGAATCAATTCACACATAGTAAACAATCCTAAAGTTGATAAGGAAAGGGTTGGGATATGGGATTACTAACCAAAGCATGTTATGTATGTGGAAGTCTTATCATCTTTATTAGAGATTGTGATTTCCATGAAAAAAAGATGGCTCAACAAGCTGAGTTAAACAATAGGATGAGGAAGAAGTCTAGTCAAAGGGAGATTAGGCCAATTGGAACAATGTGCAAAGAGTAAATCATAAGAACCAATTTGTTCCTACAGCAGTACTAACTAGAACTGGTAAGGCAAAATTCCAGTTAGTACTGCTAAAGCTAGCGGTACTAAACAATGTTGTACTGCAAGACTATATTAATCAGTCAGGTAGTACTAACTAAATGCTGCCAGCCAGGAAAATTAGTACGTTAAAACCTTTTGTGAATAGAGTAAGACCAAACACTATTTTTCATAAACACACCTCACCATTTAGAAGGCCTTTTATAACACAACAACACTTAGAACAAATTTTTCAAAACAAAAGGTTCATACTGCTGAGGTAAATGCAGTTAGGGCTGTTGGGAAAAAAGGGAAACTGCTGTTAAACCCTCAGCAGGTTGTAATTGGAGACCAAAAAGACATTACTAGCACAAAATCACCAAATCACATGTTGAATCAAGACCTAGAGATTGTGCTACTTTCAAAGATCCACTAGGCAGACTCAAGCCCAAACAGGCTTGGGTCCCTAAAAGAATCTAATCTCTTTATTTAATGTGCCGTATTAACCACACATAACTTTCCAGAACAAAGGGGTTTTGAAAGTGGATGTTTCCACAGCACAAGACTGGAAAACAAGCCTACCTGCTGAAAATCAAGACTTTAAATGGTGGCCCTTGGTTGCTTATAAAGTAGTAAAGGTTACATATCACTGGTAAAGGTAAAATAAAACAAAAAGTTAATTTTAAGGATGTGTGCTTTGTGAAAAAACTACAGCATTTCAAACTCTTTTCTATGTCACAGATGTGTGACAAGAAGAACAAGGTTCTATTCACTGACACTGGATGTCTTGTTTTGTCTCTTGAATTTAAGTTACCTGATGCAAATCAAGTCTTACGTAGAATCCCCAGACAAAGCAATATGTACAATTTCAATTTAGAGAACATTGTTCCTTCTGGAGGTTTAGCTTATTTGATTGCAAAGGCCACAATTAATGAATCTAACAAATGGCATAGGAGGTTGGGTCATGTAAACTTTAAAAACTTAAACAAACTTATGAAAGGAAACCTTGTAAGAGGTTTACCTTCAAAGATTTTTCAAAATGACCACACTTGTGTTGCTTGTCATCGTCCTCCTCCAGCTCCTCCTCTAGATCAGACTCAGGAACATATCCTGGTGAATCTGCAGTGGGTGAGGCAGCAGCAGCAGGTAGTGGTTGCTCCTCGGCCGGGAGTATCTTATCCTCCTGTGGAATGTACTCAGGGTACATCAGCTCAGGAACAAATTCCAGTTGGGGAGGTGACTGCGGCTCCTCGAGGCCAGGTATGTAGTCAGGCGATGGTGGAACCTCAGGGCCAGGTATGTAGTCAGGCGATGGTGGAACCTCATAAGCAGCCATTATGTAAGCATATGGGTCCTCTGGCATAATGGGTGGTCCATCGACTCCTGGTGAACCAATGTCTGAATCGTCCTCAACTGGAAAGGATACTGATGTGTATGTAACTGTAGAATGCTCAGAATCTGACATGATAATATCTGAAATCAAAATTAGCTTATATAAGTATGCTAATATAAGACTCTTATAGTAATATACATTTATATTATAACATGTATATCAATCATGAATATCAATCATGCATGCATCTAGCCTAACCGACTAATGCACAATTAGTGTATGTATGTCCCGTGAAAACCCCTTTGTATGAATGCAATGTTTGAAAACGGTTATAGTCCAGCAAAAACATTTGACCTGGTTCTCTATAACCTTGGCTCTTGATACCAATCTGTAACACCCCCAAATTGGGTCGCAGCGGAATAAGGGTCCGGGGCGTGTTACTTCTCAGATCAATAACACAAGATAATATAAGAACGACCAAAAAGTCGTTTAAAACTGATACATTGGATTTAATAAAGTATGTGTTACAAAAGCCCGAAGCTTTACTTGTTTACTTGTTATTATTACAAAGATTTCCAGCCCATAACAGATATACAAAATGTAATGCGACTAAATCTTTAATGCATGACTTCAAAATATAACCACCAATGTATCCTTCGCACCTCGTGCTTAATGACCTCCTGAAAAACATTGCATTTAAAAACGTCAACATAAAGTTGGTGAATTTCATAGGTTTATGTAAATGTATATGCAGGACCGCAAGACTTTCCCAGTGATAATGCAACAGATGCAGACATCACAAAATGTAATTACGTTTACCTAAGCTCATGACACCGAAGCTCGACATAATTGAATACAATATATAAATATTGCCTACATTGCCCGTGATGATGTTCAACCCGTAACATCTAGTATCCGACATGATATACGTTCGTTTCCAGTGATAGCTAGTCACCCGAACGGGGAGGTCAATCCCAAATAGATCTATCTATAATCATTCGCGCTCACATTCCAGTAATTAACAGTTCATGATTCATGGGCATAGTGGGTTATCGCTACTTAGGCAAAACGTAATCATGATAAAATGTACACTTGCGTCCAATTTGTAAAACATGCATATGTTTCTCACCCCAAAAACTTGTAATTTAATAATTGTAAAACATGGGGCTATGAACTCACCTCGAGTGAGTAAACTGATAACAAAATATCCCAAGTAAAAATGCGTCACGCTAACGCCCGAATGCAACCTAGTTAATATAGGTTGAATCAGTATTCAAGTATGTTGTCTAACAACAACTGTATATAATCCTATATAGTTATCATCGTACTATCGTTCGGGCTATCATAATTTAAGAGGTCATGACATGACGTACGAGGAGTTAGGACACTTTAAATCGTAAATCCAACAACTCGTCAATACGCCATCCGAAGAAGCCTCATTATGAAATTCCCTAGTAATATAGCACTTTGATAACTAATAACATATATATTCTATATAGCTATATCACCATCTAATCGCTTACGTGAAATCGTAATTATAAAGTAAAAACGTTTATAATTACGCCTTTAGTAAAAATGACATAACTTTGTCGTTTTAAGCCCGTTTCTCGCGTTTCTTACGCCCACGCTTTCGTATTAAGACGAGTGATCATAAAACCACATTTTTAGGTTTTTGAGATTCTGTGATGAATAGTGTTTTACTGTTCATAACAGCTATAAAATCATTTTTATACTTTTAATTAACGTAAAACCCGTTTTAGCCGTATCTTATTCGTTATAGCTCCGTTTTTAGCGATTCTTTCGAACACGTTCTCGTAAATGAAAGTTTTATCATATTATTGATGTTTACAAAGTATAAGTTTCTGCCATGAATAGTAACTTTTTATAAAATTTGTTTTATAAAGTATTTAGCGTCGTAAACTCGTAAACTATGTATCATCTCGTTATTAATCTGGATTTTTGAGTTGTCTATCATTTTGGAAATCCTTATGGATGTTTCTATCTTATACTAAAAATGATCACCCCACTGTTTGGATTTCGAATCCAAACAGCCCTTTATGAACCTTATATATACTTAATTATATATACTTTATATATATACTTTTCCATTATATATTTTACCACAAATCCTTTATAACTTATAATATACTTATGTCATATATATAATATAGTGTAAGATCCAAAATTTTGTCCATTAGTCTAAGATCACAAGTTAAAATCTTCACATAAAATCATAACTTTTATATATTAACTTTTAATCACTAGTTTACACTTAAACATTTTCCCCTTAAACTAACATGCTAACATACTTATAATTTCATTATTCCATGATATAACTAATTACATATCATATGAAAAAGGTGCAAAAATCATAATCATAAGTAAGTTAACATTTTAACATGTTTAAAACCCTAATTTGGTGATTTAGTTATATAGAACATGTAAACATATAAAGATGATCAAAGTGAAGACATAAAGGTTTATATATAACCTTGTAGTGATGTATGATGATGATCAATTCAACCCAAACCCTTGGTTAGATCAAAAATCCAAGCTTGCAAGAAATAAAACCCTAGATTAGGTTTAAAAACCCTAATCTTTCTTCTTTGCTTCAACACTTGTAAATGGTTATCCAACACTTCAAATCACCTTGAAGTATCTTAGATATGATGTGAGAGTACTTGTATGATCTTAGAAAATCAAAGTATGGATTTGTTTGTGTGGCCTTTTTGAGCCGTGGGGTATAGAGAGACAAGAGAAAGGTTTGTGTGATTTTTGGCTAAGTGTTTATGAAAGTAAGAGTGAGTGCATGCTATTTATAGTGAAAATATCTAATTAACCTAACCATGATCACTTTCTAACCCTTGCACAAGGTTAATTAGTCAAGTGGTTCATGGTGTAAGAGTTGGTTCCCTATGATCTTTCTTAACCTTGATATTTTGAGCAAGTTGATAATTCTTGGTCCTATCCTTGAAAATTCGGCCACATAGGCTCCCATTGTGATAGTTTAATTGATTATTTTGGTATTTAGTATAACGTGGGTATTCCGTTTAAGCGTAGTTAGGTTTTGGTGCTTCCGGGAATGCCAAAACGCGTTTTATCGCGAAACGTAAGCATTTTACGTAGCCAATAAAAATAAGATGAACAAAGTTATTAATTATCCTCATAATAATCATATAACACTTGCTTGATGTAAACATTTAATTTTTTAATGCCCGTTTACATTGAATGATCATTTTTAGTTTACGCGATTTAACTTAACGTTTACGGTTTAAGAGCAAACGCGTAAAACCCTAAAAATAAATAAATTGTGCATACAATAATGTCCGTACAAGACCCTAAAACATGAGGTGTATATTTAAGGTCAAACCTACGAGCTCACCAACATTATTGTTGATGTTTTCGAGTATCATTTTCAGGTGTATCAGTTAAAGGTATGTGAATGATGTTGGAAGTGCAAAGATGTGACCCAAGGGGATTGGGTCAAGATGGGTTTTGTATATGTTATTGTCAAGTCTTAACTTGTAAAATTTATGTAAACCCAAGTTTCATTTCTTTGTAAATTGTAAAGTGTATGCTCTTGTATCTTGTGCAATGAACGGTAAATCACATCCCGTGTTGCCGCCCAGACGTGTGTGACATTTGTTCGAGTTCAGAAAATTTACCGTTTTGAGACGTATTTTTGGCAGTTAACAGTCAGATTGCCTTCTGTTATCATGCGTATCTATCATATATTATACCAAAAATCCTAAACCCCTAACCACTAAACCCTAAACCCTTAACCACTAGGTATAATATCACAAGTGAAATGTACATAAACTTTAAGATCTATACCAAAAACCATAAACCCCTAACCACTAAGTATAATATCATATGTGATATATACATAAACTTTAAAATCTATACCAAAAACCCTAAACCCCTAACCACTAAAACATATACCAAAAACTATAAACCACTAACCACTAGATATAATATCGCAAGTGATGTATACATGAACTTTAAAATCTATACCAAAAACCTTAAACCCCTATCTAGTAAACTCTATACAAAAAACTCTAAACCCTTAACCACTACATATAATATCACAAGTGATGTATACATAAACTTTAAAACCTATACCAAAAACCCTAAACCCCTAACCACTAAACCCTATACCAAAAACATTAAACAACTAACCACTAAATGCTACACCAAAACCCTAAACCACTAACCGCTAAACCCGATACCAAAAACCCTAAACCCTCCTCCCTAACCACTAAACGCTATATGAAAAACCCTAAACCCCTAACCACTATACCCTATACCAAAAACCCTAAACCCCTAACCACTAAACCATATACCAAAACCCTAAACCCCTAACCATTAGGTATAATATCACAAGTGATATATATACATAAAATTCAAAATATATACCAAAAACCCTAAACCCCTAACCACTAAACTCTATACCAAAAACTCTAAACCCCTAACCAGTAGGTATAATATCACAAGTGATATATACATAAACTTTAAAATATATACCAAAAACCTTAAACCTTTAACCATAAACCTAAACTCTAAACCTTAAACCCCGAACCACTAGGTATAATATCATAAGTGATGTAAACATAAAATTTAAAACCTATACCAAAAACCCTAAACCCATAACCTCTAAAGCTCATACATAAAAACCCTAAATCCCTAACCACTAGGTATAATATCACAAATGATGTATACATAAACCACTAAACCCTACCAAAAACTCTAAACACCTAACCACTAAACCCTAAACCACTAACCGCTAAACCCTATACCAAAAACCCTAAACCCCTAACCACTAAACTCTATACCAACAACCCTAAACCCCTAACCACTAGATATAATATCACAAGTGATATATACATAAATTCTAAAATCTATACCGAAAACCCTAAACCCCTAACCACTAAACCCTATACCAAAAACCCTAAACCCCTAACCACTAGGTATAATATCACAAGTGATGTATAAATAAAATTTAAAACCTATACCAAAAACCCTAAACCCCTAACCACTAAACTCTATACCAAAAACCTTAAAACTCTAACCACTAAACTCTATACCAAAAACCCCAAACCCGTAACCATTAAACCTTAAACACCTAACCATTAAACCCTATACCAAAATCCTAAACACCTAACCGCTAAACCTTATACCATAAACCCTAAACCTCCTCCATAACCACTAAAACCTATACCAAAAACCCTAAACCCCTAACCACTAAACCCTATACCAAAAACCCTAAACCCCTAACCACTAGGTATAATATCACAAATGAAATATACATAAAACTTTAAAATCTATACCAAAAACCCTAAACCCCTAACCATTAAACCCTAAATCCCTAACCACTAGGTATAATATCACAACTGATATATACATTAACTTTAAAATATATACCAAAAATCCTAAACCGCTAACCATTAAACCCTATACCAAAAACCCTAAATACCTAACCACTAGGTATAATATCACAAGTGATATATACATAAACTTTAAAATCTATACCAAAAACCCTAAACCCTATACCAAAAATCCTAAACCCTATACCAAAAATCCTAAACCCCTAACCACTAGGTATAATATCACAAGTGATATATACTAAACCTTATACCAAAAACCTAAACCCTTAACCACTAAACCCTATACCAAAAAACTTAAACACCTAACCACTAAACGCTATACAAAAACCCTAAACCCTATGCCAATAACTCTAAACCCCCTCCCTAACCACTAATCTCTATACCAAAAACTCTAAACCCCTAACCACTAAACCCTATACCAAAAACCCTAAACCCCTAACCACTAGGTATAATATCACAAGTGATATATACATAAACTTTAAAATATATACCAAAAACCCTAAACCCGTGACCACTACCCTATACCAAAAACCTAAACCTCAAACCACTATGTGTAATATCACAAGTGATATATATACATAAACTTTAAAATCTATACCCTAAACCCTAAATCCCTAACCACTAAACCCTATACTAAAAACCCTAAACCCCTAACCACTAAACCATATACCAATACCTTTTTAAAGTAAGATTCACCATTGGCTTAACATTTATTACCCCTGACATTGTAGTATCACCAGTAATTAATAAATAATAATAATATCTCATGTGATAAAGTAATATAATGTGACATTAGTCATGGTATTCCACATATAATTAATATCACATGTGATAAAGCAATATAATGTGGCACTAACTGTGGTTATTTTTAAAATTCTTAACATGTAATCAATGTTATGTATCACTTGTGATATTATACTGTTAGTAGGATTAAAAGGGTTAAAACATAATTTTGTGAGAAAATAGTGTTTTAATTTAATTTTCACAAATTATGTTTGATATATGGTTAGAATGGTAAAGATGTTTATTTTTTAATGTCAAACATGATGAACCATTTAATGTTTTACATAAATACTTACGCTTATTTCATGACATCATGTTGAGTGTTCGAACGTACAAATATGTTATATCACATGTGATACTTCAAGTAGGTTTGATGATAAAAAATAAAATTCTTCGATATTCACCAACTTCTATAAATAAACTGTTTTGATTTGGAGGTCCAAAAATTATGTATGATAAATGGTTAGAAAGCTAAGGATATATACTTTTTAATGCCAAAAACGATGAGTCAGTTGAAGTTCCACACAAATATTTATACCCGTTTTACGAAAGCATGTGAAGTGTTCTAACTTACAGATTAGTGTAATATCACACGTGATATATCAAACAAAATACTACACCGAGAAAAACAAAAAAATACAAAAAAACAAAAAAAATTTGTCGAAAATATATGAAAGCCTCTATTGAAAGATAATTTAATGCTCGTCACGATGGTGTAATTTATGTATCTTAACGTTTTGCGGTTTTTGCGATATGTAATTTTTAAAAATAAGGGTGAAAATGTGTTTTAATTAAAAAACACAAAAGTAAGAAGGAGTGGTGGATGTTTTTTAAGGTTTAATCTTATCCATTAAATAAAATTAAATCTTAGATTAATCCTCATCATTAGATCAAACTCAAATAGATGGTGAAGATTTGTCCATTGACATGTGAGGAGAAACTGGTATGCAAATGAACTTTTCTCATTTTCTTTAAGTTGTTTTTAAAATATTAAATGGTGTTTGATTACTGATCTACTATATTTATTAGAAAACAAGTATTTTATCATTTTTTGAAAGAGGTAACAATATAAACATAAGAGGTGAGTTATTTTGCATACTAGTTTCTCCTTGTGCATTTGGGGGCACAAGGAGCCTCATGGTGATAGTTACATTTGTAACACAGAGGTTTAGGCCGCCGTAGGGTCTCCTGTCACCATTTCCGCGGCATAAGCTCTTCCAGTGTTTTTGTCGTCTTGTTTGGTTGCTGATTCTGATGTTGCCCGAGTGTCATCAGACTTTCTTATTGTTGTCAGCCTACGTTCATGCCCAAGTTGAAGATTTTTTTTGTCCAGAGTTTAGTGCAACTCAATGGCATCCTGCATAGTTTTTGGCTTAGTCGCCATCACACTGCCATGGATCGTGTCGGGCAAGCCACCGACATATTTCTCAACTTGGTCTATTTCTTCCGAAAACATCCGATCGCACATTAGTGCTAGTTCTTGGAAACGTTGGCTATAGGTTACCGACATATCGTTACCCTTTACTCAAATTTCCACATTCAAACTCTAGTTTCTTAATTTCACCCCTTGGGCAGTATTTGTCTTCATTATCTTTTTCATTGTCCGTCCATGGCATTGCATGGGCAACTTCAAGGAGTAGTGGTCTTAACATGGGAGTTCCACCATGTAAGAGCATTTCCTTGCAGGGTACATGTACAACTTGACCTGGCATGCTACTGTACAGTTGCTTATGCTGTAAACAGACTCCATCTTTTCAAACCACTGAGTGAGTCCGACAACTCCCTCAGTGCCCTTGAAGTTCAAGGGTTGGCATTTTAGGAAGTCCGGGTAGGTGCATTCACGAGTCAACAATCCTGACACAGGCTTCTGCACCCTTCCTGAAGTATTGCTATCATCCGCCATTCCTGGTTGCATCACATGCTGCCAGTGCAGCAGTAACGCATTTGTAAATCATTGCCTAATTTGGCGTTGGTGATCAGATGTATTGTATATTGTCCTTGACTGGTGTCGTTGTTGCACTTGGGTTTAACCTCGTGGTCCTTCTCTTTGGTGCCATTTTCTTTAAATCACAAGAAAACATAATACCCGTTAGATTTCATAAAATCATAACTATGACATAACATATACACATTAAATAAAACGAGATCACATCACACAGACCTACAGTGAAATGTTAACATACTTTATTGAAATTATTCGTGTAATACACCAAATCGACATTCAATTATAATAAATTCGATTTCATAGATAAAACGTAATCCATACCATTTCATATAAACTTGGAAAACATACAGTCGGGTTTCATAACAAGATGATTACTACACTTAGTTACAAGACAAAAGAAACAACCTAAAGCCATACTAGCCGGGATATACCCGTAACACTTAGTATGCTGTACAAGGTAGATAATACCTGAACAAAAGACCTATACTGGGTAGCTAAACAAAACCAAAAGATCTAACAGTTTGCTTAGCTGGGAATAACCCTTAACTTTAACAGCTGCAAAGCATTAGCTACAAACATAACCAAATCTAGGAACTGCTACCAGCCTCCCCTGGTGCATCAGGCTGTGCCGAACCGTTTTTTCGGTCCATGCAGCCTCTGAAGCTCGACCATCTGGTTAGTAAGACCAATTCAGCAACCTCTATGTCTTAGTCAACTGAACTTTCTTCTTGTGGTCTGAATGCCAACAACTCTAAATCACCCACTGTCTATGTGATCTGCTGACTGTAATTCAGAAATCAAGGCACTTCACTCTGCGCCACTACCGTATACGTAATGACATAAACATCTGAACGTGCATAGTCCGCAAGCATCATGGATAGTCCCCAAGCCCCTTACGAGCCATCTTACCTCTTCATCTCTATCATTACTGCTAAACGACGATGAACAGCCTATCCCTATACAACAAGTTTGACTCGGTCTCTCAGTTAGACCAGGTCATCTTAGCATTCCTCCATAAACACATACATGCTGTTAGACTCCTCCTCAACAATGGTAACAAGATCGGTAACCCTTTGCTTATTACCTCCTCTAGCGGTGGTCGGTGCAATACTCCATCGATGGCTCCTACCAGAATCATCCCCATGTATCCTAATGCCCATAGTCTAACTCCCAAGACGCGAACATCTAGAGGGACATCACCATACGACAAATTCCTAAGGTTCCCTCCCTCCCTAGGTAGATTCTTATTCCTGCCTAGCACACCGCTGCTGACTCATCCTCGACCTCACGACTAGGGTTGGAGAAGCAAAACGCACCCTCATTCGAAGAGGTAAACACTCTCGAATCTCAATATGAGTATGAGCTAATTGGTGGTGGTGATGGATCCTGTGGTAATGTAGATGAAGTGGAGAAGTGGTGATGTGTGGGGTGGTTAAGGCAAGAAGCCTCTCGACCTCTTCCCTAGGAGGAAGTGATATGGAATGGCTCCAGTCCCGGATATATATCTTGGGCGTCATTACGGTGTACGTAAGGACATGAGTCCGCCGGAGGCTTGTGGTTGCCCACCTCCCCCTCCTTAACCTCATCCCGTCATCTACATCATCATCATCCCTATCAGCAGGGTAATCAGCTGGATCCTCCTCGGGATCCTCATCGTCCTCCTCCGGCTCCTCCTCCGGATCAGACTCAGGAACATATCCTGGTGAATCTGCAGTGGGTGAGGCAGCAGCAGGTAGTGGCTGCTCCTCGGCCGGGAGTATCTCATCCTCCTGTGGCATGTACTCAGGGTACATCGGCTCAGGAACAAAGTCTAGTGGGGGAGGTGACTGCGGCTCCTCGGGGCCAGGTATGTAGTCAGGCGATGGTGGAACCTCAAGGCCAGTATGAATCAGGCGTAGGTGAACCTCATAAGCAGCCATTATGTAAGCATATGGGTCCTCTGGCATAATGGGTGGTCCATTGACTCCTGGTGAGCCAATGTCTGAATCGTCCTCAACTGGAATGGATACTGATGTGTATGTAACTGTAGAATGCTCAGAATCTGACATGATAATATCTGAAATCAAAATTAGCTTATATTAAAGTATGCTAATTTAAGACCTCTTATAGTAATATACATTTATATTATAACATGTATATCAATCAAAAATACAATCAGTGTCATAAGTAATCCTAGCCTCACCGACTAATGCACAATTAGTGTAAGTATGTCATGTAAAAACCCCATTGTATGAAAGAAATGTTTGCACGGTTATAGTCCAGCAAAAACCATTTGACCTGGTTCTCTATAACCTTGGCTTGATACCAATCTGTAACACCCCCAAATTGGGTCGCAGCGGAATAAGGGTCCGGCGTGTTACTTTCTCATCAACAACACAAGATAATATAAAACGACTAAAAAGTCTCATTAAACTGATACATTGGATTTTAATAAAGTATGTGTTTACAGAAAGCCCAAAGCTTACTTGTTTACTTGTTATTATTAACAAAGATTTTCCATACCCATGAACAGCTACACAAAATGTAATGCACTAAATCTTTAATGCAAGACATCATAATATAACCACCAATGTATCCTTCGCACCTCTTGCTTAATGCCCTCCTGAAAAAACATTGCATTTAAAAACGTCAAACGATAAAGTTGGTGAAATTTCATAGTAGTTATGTAAATGTATATGCAGGACCGCAAGACTTTCACCATTGATAATGCAACGAGATGCAGACCTCACAAAATGTAAATTTTAAACCCCGTTTTTTAATTACCTAAGCTCATACACCGGAACTCGACATAATTGAAATAAAATAATATAAATATGCCTACATTGCCTGATGATGTTCAACCATAACATCCAGTACTGAACATAAGACGTTCATTCTAGTGATAGCTAAGTCACCTAACGGGGAGGATCAACTCCCCAAATCATCTATCTATAATCATTCGCGCTCACATGCAGTATTTGACATTCTAGATTCATGGTCATAGTGGTGTTATCGCTTACTTAGGCAAGAACTAGATCAAGATAAAATGTAGACACTTGCGACCAATTTGTAAAACATGCATATGTTTCTCACCCAAAAACTTGTAATTTATAATTGTAAACATGGGATCATTGAACTCACCATTGAGTGAGATAAACTGATAACAAAAAATCCCAAGTAAAAACGCTGATCCCACGCTAACCCTACGAATGCAAACTAGGTTAATATAGGTCGAATCATATTCCAAGCACGTTGTCTAGACAACAACTTATATAATCCTATATAGTTATCACGTACTACCGATCGAGGCTATCATAATTTAATGAATCATGACATGAACGTACAGGAGTTAGGACACTTAAAATCGTAAATCCATCACAAACGTCAATACCCATCCGAAAGAAGCCGTCATTACGAAATTCCTAGTAATATATACTTATCGATAACTAATAACAGATAAAAATCTATAAGCTATATCACCATCAAATGTTTAAGTGAAATCGTAATTATCAAAGTAAAAACGTTTATAATTACGCCGTTAGTAAAAATGACATAACCTTGTCGTTTTAAATAAAGCCTGTTTCTCAGCGTTTCATATGCCCACGACTTTCGTATTTAAAGAAAGACATGAGTCATAAAAATACACAATTTTAAGGTTTTTGAGATTCTTATGATGAAAAAGTGTTTTTAACTGTTCAAACAGCTATATAATCCGTTTTTATACTTTAATTAACGTAAAACCCGTTTTTTTGTCGTATCTTATCTTTATAGCACCTGGTTTTCAGCGATTCTTTCGAACACGATATTGTAATTTGAAAGTATTTATCATATTATTGATGTTTACAAAGTATAATTTCTGGCTAGTGTGTGTATATATATATATATATATATCGTACTTTGACCTAAGTCCATCGAGTCAAACTTATCAACCACCACACAACAATGATACAAAACCTTTTACAACATTTATACAAATTCTTTTACAATTGCATATGAATTATTTCATTTTCATATAGCATATCTCTAAAATAAAGCTTCATTAATAGGTCGTGACCGGGCACCGTTGTACGTTATTCAGTGATCATCCATTTTCAGCTACTTTTATCTTTATTTGAGGTGAGTTCTCGTAACCTCACTTTTAAACTATTTTTCTTGGAGGAAAATGATACTCAAATCTTTTCAAACTGTTTTACTTATGTGCTAAACTATTCTTACGCTTTTGGACAATGCTATGAGCCTATAATTGCGTATGTGAATGTTATTGTATATGTTCATGCATGCTATTGGGATTACTACTTACAACTACTTAGTCGACTGTGTAGCTCCAGCTGGTAGGCGATAGGTTGGGAGAACTATAAGTGCATGGGCTACTATTGGATTTGTTATCTTTATTCTATATGTTATGATATGACTACTATGATTGCTGTTGGAATGCTATTCATACTGCTTGCATTTCGCTATTGTATCGCACTATTGTCCTACTTAATTCTTGGCACAACAACTAGGTTTACACTTTAAACCTACGAGGTCACCAACTTTATGTTGACCTATTCGAGTATCATTTTCAGGTGATCAGCATTTACAAATCGAAGGTACTTGAAATCAAAGTTGTCCAATTACCAAGATGTTTTTCTAAAGACAAGTATTTTTCTTCCATCAAAGATTGTATTTCATGTAACATAGTAAAGTAAATTTATCGTAACTAATTATGATGTAATCTACTATCTTATGCAATGTCTCCGAAACGTCGCACCTTGTATTTCCGCCTTAGACGTGGTGTGATAGATTGGTATCAGAGCCTAAGGTTATAGAGAATGTCGGGTTTTTCTAAAATAAAAACCCAACTATAACCAAACTAAAGTTTTCATAAAACCTCGAACATGATAAAAGTTGAATAGCTCGAGCATTTCATTGTTTTTCCATAATTATGCATAGCCTGATCAACTATGCCTAATTCATGAGGAATCATGAATATGATGGGAGTAGTTTTCCTGAACCATGTTAGGGTGAACCTAAAACCTTAAGATCGCCTGAAAATGCATTGGTCATGTACATACACGTTTGCAAAATCTTTACCTCATACCTTTGTATGTATTCGCTATGCTTGCTATTACCAGAATCATCATTGCTTTCTTTTGACTTGCATGCTTGTCTTGCTTGCCTACATGTTGCCGTGTTTGCATTACATGTCGCCTTACATGCTTGTCTTATTCCTATTATCTGACCACTATTGCCCATGCTTGCCTTACATGTTTGCTTGGCATGTCTAATATATTGCTATAGTACTTATGTTTTAACCATCTACCGATTACTATATGTAAGCAGATCTATGCTATTAATTTTGATTATATTATTTTATAAGATTACTTATACACCTATCGTGTTATCACAGATCGATGTCTTCCTTATCAGCCCCTACTGACAGAGAGATCATCACATCCACTAACGGAGCCCGAGGCTCTCCAGATTCACTCCCTCTCCTGACGACCCCTAGATGCTAGTGAGACAGGCCTACGCACCCACTGCTCCAAACACAGAGTCAGAGCCATCGCAGGCCCCCTTAGAGACAGAGGAGCCCTAGCCATTATCCCCTACATCAACACCTCCATCACCTGACTATACCCCTGCTACCCCTCACACTGACGATGAGTTAGAGTCTTATGAGACTTCCGAGACTAGGGTCACTTCACCACACTCCACTACTCCACCAGCAAATCCCATTTCACCACCATCTCCTCAGAGGCCATCACTTACCCAGACATCACCTACCCCTACACCTCCACGAGCATTCTACTACCGTATTACTGAATGGATGGTCATGCGTACACAGCCTACCTTGTCTCCTGTATACTCAGCTAAGTTGACTTAGGTGATGGCACTATCACCTCTTACAAGACCCCTTCATCATCATCCTCCCTAGCATCATCACCGACACTTCCCTCACGGAAGAGATATCAAGGCACTTTTGAGCTTATAACAGATACAGAGACTAAAAGTGATGAGTCAGAGGATAAGGGTACCGACTTAGAGGACGAGGAGGCTGTATCAGAGGGTCAGCAGCAGCAGGCTGTCCCGGCTGAGGATACAGCCGAGGATGAGCCATTGGGCTTAGGCTACAAGGCAGCTAGACGCCGCGTCCTAGAGCGAGCCGGGGATACTGTACCCAGTACTTACGAGTTGGGACAGAGTTCCAGATCCACACCAGATCAGCAACTAGAGACTCTCACACCCAACCATGCTAGGTTACCTATCCGCACTACATGGGAGGACCTAGAGGACGGTACAGTCTACATGGACATTGAGTGCGACATACCTCCAGTATGTTTACCAGTCTAGACCCCACCATCACCAGTTGGGACACCAGCATCACCAAAGTGGTTTCTAAAGTCCCCACCAGTTTCATTGATTTTTCCTTCATCGGTAGCTACTCCAGCACCAGCTGCAGTACTAAACGAGGGTGTCCTACGAGAGTTAGGGGCACAGCTCGAGCTCCATAGGAGTATACTTCATAGACACACACTAAGCGTCTATACGCACTGCCACCTAGTTTTTTTTAGGGTTATGGTCGAGATTTCACTGAGTTACTCTCTAGGATAGAGGCAATCCACGAGGAGATCCACTCACAACGTTTCAGGCTTAGGAACCTGGAACGAGTGCAAGACGAGACTAGGATCACCTTAGGTACCGAACGGAGACCAATTTTGGCATTTGAGGCCTGGGCAGGGTACACAGACGCCCAGAGAGGAGATTTATGGTAGTCTATCTATGAGGATCGGCGGGAGATTTACGACTTGATGAGGCAGCACGTAGCAGATCAGCGTGAGATGCAGGAGTTAAAGAACTGGATTGCCGCACTTGAGCAGAGGATGGATAGCTGAGAGGAGTAGTCTAGGTTGACATAGATAGGAGTGGTATGTATCACACTAAACTGAGTAGCTTTAGTTAGTGGTAGACTTACCCTGGGTTTGTAGTTTTCTTTTATTGGTAGGGAAATTATGTATCACACTAAACTGAGTATTTTCAGTTAGTGGTAGACTTATCTTAAGTTTGTAGTTTTTATTTTATCGGTAGGAAAGTTTTGTACGAAACTATGGATTTATAGTCACTGGTAGTTTTTTTACTTGATTTATCATGTTGATGTTTATGTGTGAAATCTATTCCCCCTTGGTTATGATATGACTTACCACTCCACATGAAAATTCCTATACGCTTTTTACTTCTTTTTGTTATGACCGTTTTGAACAAACAGACGTACCCATGATAAGTTTGTGAACGACATTTTGATTTTTACTTCTGGAGTAGAGAAGTGATGTTGTCTTTTATATACACTAATAAAATATACGATATAATATCACAAGAGCAATTAAGAAAATTCCCTAAGGAAAATTCACTCTTAAAAGATATATATATAATATAAAATAATACGTATATTTAACCGGGAAATATGATCACCCGGGTCGTTTCCCCAACGACTTGTGAAATTGAAACCACGTTTTAGCTCAGATTATGATTCGAATGAGAGAAAATATATTTTTGAATTTCTATAACTACTAATTAAAAGCAACAATTCAAATAAATAATTAAAAGCTATTAAATACTTAAACAAATTAACGGGAGCAATTAAAAGCGACAAATATGTAAAAAACTAAATTTAACTCCTAAAAATGTAAACTAAATTTCTAAACCTAAATTAGGACAGAAGAGAATTTTAAGAAAAAGAAAAACATTTTTTTGATTATTTTTGAATTTTTTATGAATTTTTTATGAATTAAAAACTATTTAAATCTAATTAAATCCTAGAAAATAGCAAATAAAGTCCTAAAAATTGGGAAAAATAATTTTTAAGCTTAGAAAAGTTTAAAATACTATAAAAATTAAGAAAATTATTTTTAACTATTTTAAAAATTAAAATCCTATTTTTAAAATTAAAAAATAAAAGCCTGAAAATGAAATTTAAAATCTTAAAGTGGTGAAATTGATTTTTCTTAATGTAAACCTAAAGCTATTTTTTATAAGACTAAAAACTATTTTTTGTAATTTTCTGAAACTTTTTTCTATTTTTTATGTATTTTCTAAGATTTTAACTTTCGAAAAATGATTTAAAATAATATACTTAATGAAAAGATACCAAAAAATCAGGAAAAATCTAAAAAGTAACAAAGATTAAATGAAAAATGAAAGGATAAGCACAACTTATCAAATAAGCTGTAGAAACAGCTTATTATGCTACGGCTTATTATTTATAAAGGAAATGAAAACGACTATAAGTATTAAATTAGGGAAAAGGTGAATGGATGACTAATGTATCAAAGTGTTTAAGACCGTATTTGTTATTGAGGTCGTGGGGATTCGAGCATATGCAAACCCCTTTTTGCTTATTTTTTATTTTTTTGATTTTTTTACAAAACTGAATATTGGAACTTGTAAAGGAACTAATTTAAAGCAACTTTAAAACTACACTTTTTGTCTGAAGATGACAAATAAGCTCTGAAAACAGCTTATGAATAAGCTGTTTCAGAAAGGGAGCTTTTGAACTCAAACTGCTTGTTTGGACTTATAAGCTTGCACAAGCTTCTTTATAAGCTCATTTTGAAAACCAAAAGCTAGTTCTAAATCCCTAAGACATGAATAAGCTAATCCTAATAAGCTAGCTAAACAAGAAACACTAAAAGCCACTAAAATTAATGCTAAAAACTGCAAACTCAGAAGGCAATACTAAAAACTCAAAATTAAGAAAAGCTAAAGAGCTTAATAAGCTAAGCCAGGAGCTGAGCTTAATAGAACTTAACAATCAACTTAAGAATTATGGAATTCAATTATAAAATCAACTACTATAAGCTAGAAATTAAAAATTAAGAGCTAAGATTTAAAAATGATGTTTTTAGATTTTTTAGGTTTTATGAAAACTTTAAAGCTAAATGCCCCTAATCCATTAATCTATAAAATAGTAAATAAGACTTAATCTATTTTAAACTATGACTAAACTTAAGGCTACTAAAATTGAAGATCCTAAATCCTAGATTTACTAATTTAAATAAGACTAAAAGTTCAGCAGTTAGCAAAAACCAAACCAAATGTGCAGGGTAACCTAGTGAGGTTAAACCTACACTAAACACTCTTGTTGAGTGTGTATAAACACAAAACAAGCAAGAACCAAGCCTTAGATGGCTTGGTTCAAAATTTGCACAAGTGAAAATCAAAGGAAGAATTCCCCTGGTGCAGGAAGGCTAAAAATAAGCTCAAACTCTTTTAATTTTAAAAACTAACTTGTTGAAACGAAAGCAAACCAATTCCCCTAATGATCTTAAGTGAAACTAAAGCTAACTCAATCAAATTGCACAAAAACCTTTGACTTATTGAAGTCAAAGTAGCTTATCCCAAACACCCCTTATACTACTAGACATATATCATTTAGCTTAGTATTTGAAATCTATTTATCTAAACCTTTATACCAGATATTAATGAGTTTTTAACAAGCTTAATAAACATAAATTCATAACCTAATAAGCCAAATTCTAAGATCTACTCTTATACTATCTAATTTTTTTGTTTTTGAGATTTTTAAAGGCAAACAATGAAAAACTAAGCTCTAATCTAGACTAGCTAAAAACAGATAGTAAAACATGATTAATAAGCAACATGAATCACAAATAAGCTCAATTAAGCAACTAGATAAGCAGTCTAAACTACTAATAAGCAAATAGGCAGTTTTAAGCTACAAATTAAATGACAAAGGGAACTTAAAAGAAAACTTACAATTTGCTTCAGCTAAACAGAAGCATGGGCTCAAATGAGCTTATCAACAGCTCTGGCTTATCCTAAGATAAGCCAGTAAAGTCCTTGGGATTCCTTCCATGATTGAATCCCCTTCCAAAGCTTTTAGGTCCAAAATAGTTAAGGTTTTAAACTGTTTTTAAGTCTTAAGTAGATTAAGGTCTGTTTTAGCTTAATTACTAGCTTATAGACTAGTAAGAGCTTGTATTAGCTTATTAGATCAATAGCTTAACAAAGAAGAAATAAGAGCTTATGAGTGAAATTTAAAAGAGCTTATGACAAAGTATTTAAGGGTAAGATTTTCATTAAAATAAAACTTGATTACATGATTTAAAAGAAAATTACAGCTGAATTTTAAAAGGAAATTACAATAAGCTAAGATCTTAAGCTCTTTATCATACTAAGCTACCTAAAATACTAAGTCAAAAAAAAAACTCCATGTCTGCGTGAGTGATGGTTTAGGCTATTTATAGCCTATTGACTGAACCATTCTAGCCTTCCTTCTTGCTCAACATCTTCTTTTTAATATTGCCCGTCCATTTTTTTTTTCAATCATTTGATCACTAGATTTCATCCGTTGGATCAAGTTGGCACTCATTTCTTGATGTGACAGCTTGTGCTACTTCCTCTGAGTGTTCCAAGAAGTAAAACCCCTCATTCCTTTGTCTTTCCCCTTCGAACCGTCCACGTGTGATCCTTGCTTGTGACCTACAAGACTTGATAAATGACTAATCTAACACTTGGCCATCTTGTAAACAGCTTTGAATTAACATCCCTACCTTCATTTTGGAACGCCCTTTATTTGACAAGCGGGTAAATGAGTTAAGGGAATGATAAACATAAATCCCTTTTGCGCTCTTTTTTAAACTAACTGAAACGGCTAAAACTCAATTTAAACTTTGGGCTTTGGCAGAATTTAGTCACCTTGTGGTATATTTAATTAAAAGATAAAGGTAATAAGAAGAGGACTTTTCGGAAATGGCAACAATGGCCAATTGGAGTTTTTAATAAAAAGAAGAAATGGGTTTAGGGTTTTGGGCTTTTGGATCCGGGTGTGGCCCATTTAGGCTTAGGGACCATTTGGTGTGATTTTTTTAAAACTTGAAGGACTAAAGTGAATATTTTGGGTTTTGTACTTTGTGTTGACCTTCGTTGACAGATCAACCAGAGTTGACTGAAGATTTGGACTTTTTCTGGCTTTGGCTTCCGGCTTTTGTTCACTCTTCCGTTCTTGTGTCGTGCTTGCCCATATTTGACGTTTCCCTTGTGATATTTGATATCTCCGTACCTCACACACAAAACACAAAACAGCAATTTTTGCCATTTTAGTCTGTTTGGGTTTAATTGGGCATTTTTTAGGTATTAACGATATGGTTATTTTACCTTATCAAAATTTCCCCAAATAAAACGATTGCGTGTCCTACACACGAAATATTCACATCCTTATAACCAAATACCGTTCGAAACATCCCAAACATAAACCTTTGAAAATACAAATAGTCTTGTTGAGAGAGCTAAAGAGATTTCCATACAAGTTTATAAAACACCCGAATTCCCCATTTCCAAACTTTTTTCTTTTTATGATTTTTCCTTGATAATGTAACTACCTAACTCAAATTATTTGTGTTGCCATAATGTATTGTTTCATTTACCATCATTGGTAACTTTTAAGGATCATAGAACAAAAGAGCACAGTTAAGTGTCTAAAAAGATAATCATCATCCCGATTTTTCACTTTTCCATGCTAAGCGCTTAAAAATAAGATCACGGCTAATTTAACGAACATACGAGCTAAGATGCTAAGACTACTTATAATTACAACATGTGAATTTCTCTTCCCGACATAAATCATATATTTAAGTGTGTGTTCTCCAATTAATTTAAACCATTAAATCCACATATTAAGATAGTTGAAATTTGACCAAGCTTTACACATGGGCCTTTTGGGCTAATATGTTAATCACTTAGCAAGATCACAACTCAAAACAAAAAAAACCTCTTTAGCTAAGACATCATTGGTTCACTTGCCCTATGAATGACTTTCTTCTCTAACATCTCACCGTCATCGGGTAAGTGCTAAGGCTTTTGACACCCCATCCGGAGAATACTAATCGAGACGCATGAACTTCTGATGAAAAAGCCTTGTAGACTTTTGCAAACCTTAGTTCAAAAGAATACCTTGGTTTTAGAAAATGAAACTTTTACTATTTATTTTCTAACTTTGCAACTTTATTATTTACTATTTATATTATTAGGCTAGCAATTGGTATCACTTTTCTTTTGACGACACATCGGCCACGCCTCCGACAAGAGCTCGTGTACTTATTATGATACCAACCTTAAATATACATCCTCCACCCTTTCTTTCGATGTCACATCGGGAGCGAACCGACAAATGCCCATGTACTTTATTGCGATGGAGTTTGTATATTAATTATTAACACTAAGGATTTATAACTTGCATCCTTTATTCACCAACTACATTTTTATAGATTTTTTTTTAATGAAAACTACACATTATTTTTACAAATAGAAAAATTTCATTTTAGAAAACAAAAGCATAAACTTGAACTAAAATTCTTATTTACCAACGATATTTGACTTCATCATCGATAAAGCTTTTTCTCTGAATATGTTGATTAGACATTTAAGAGTAAAACTCTAATTTGGAAAAATTAAAGAGAACACGTAAAACTAATCATTTTAAGAACTCCGGGGAAGAAAAACCAAAAAGTTATTCTTATAAGCCTTTAAGTTTTCCAAATAAACTTTGTTTAGCATCCTAACTCGTAATCAACACTATCATCTCTTATTCTTTGCAATTTAAAATCTCTAATAAAGAAATTCTCAAATACTTAGCCCATATAAAATCCAACTTGACATATTTAAAATCTACTTGAGATTAGCACAAGTTTTCATTTACTAATGATTCAAGTCTAGCATGTTTAAAGTCTACATGAGACTAGCACAAACTATCATCATTAATTGTTAAGGGAGAAAGCTAGAACTCTACACGTACGATCGGCTCAAAAATTACTTCTTATTCTTACCAACAGAAAACCTACATTATTATCTTAACACTTTATTTTTAAATTAACTACTAATATTTTTTTTTAAATAAGAACTTAAAAATTTAAAATTTTTGCTATTTTTGTGGAAAAACGGGTACGTAAGAACAAAACAATAAGCAGGTAACATCAAATCGATAGA
>BQNB010059208.1:8831-37427 GCA_026074375.1 Tanacetum coccineum | reverse complement strand
GTTCAGGTGTCTCGATGGTTATAAATGGAACATTATCCGTAGTAAAAGTTGTTTGTATATCCATTATGAACCCGGTTGTATACACCTTAAAAAAATGGCAAAAATGATTCATTGATAACATCCCTAACAACATATATAGAAACAATGCAAAATTTTCCTCCAAAGATAAATAAATATATAAGGGGTGTTTGGGATTGTTTATTTATTCTGTTGATGCTTCTGCTTATTAAGAAGTACTTATAAGCCGCTTAAATATTAGCACTTGATATAATAGTGTTTGAATTTGCTAATTTTTATAAAAATGCGATAATATTTGAAAAATACATAACGTTTTGTTAAAACAAATTAAATCAAGTCCATTTATAATGCGTTTTGGGTAAAATCTGGGATTGCTTACTGTTTGTGCTTTTTAGATCAGTTTGGTAATATAAGTTGCAGTACACACATCCAAACACCCCGTAAACGGTTTCTACATTAGACCAATTTAAACACCCTTTAATTTAAAATCGTTGGACAAATTTCTTTAGTTCAGACATGAAGAAAAATAGGAATGCACTTAAAATTTCTAGGAGTATACCTCCCACACTTTCGGACTCGTGTTCCTTATCATTGTGTCAAATCCTCAGCCGCGTCCTCCTCCATCTCACCTTTTCTTCCAACATCCTATTTTTGACGCAAGAAACTCATAGTCAATGATACAAAAATTAGGGCCAAACAGGTCCTGCTGGTCCAGAACACTTGCATTCTTATAAATATTTGCGTTATAAAATATTACAAAAAACATTAGTAATTTAACTTCGCATAATAAAGCAATTTATCAGAAGGTCTTACCGGGTACATATATCTGCATATCAGTTTCTGGAGCACTGTCGAGAATCTGATAATGAAGAAAATGATCAATCGCATGCTTAAGAGAGAAATTTGGTTGTAGGTTCTCTACCCTGTACTTGGTAGAAGAACATTAGGGCACCTTGCCATCGGCGCAAGTAGTTCACATATACCTTTATGCCAGAACTTTATCAATATTATAGAAAAAAATAAACATAGATAGTAACGCTACGAAAGAGGTACTTTCATTTTGTAATGGAAGTGAGTTCATCATCGGGGTTTGACTTGTTGGTTGAGATGACCAACTGCTGCGGACGATGCTGCTGGATTTGGCAAAGGAGTGTTTGGGGTTATTTAATCATAACTGCTTACCTAGTATGATAATTTAAGAAATCACATATACAGTAACATTTTGTAAGTCTTTTTATTGACTTCGGTTGTAAAGAAATAGCAAGACCTGAGCAATCTTAAAGACCACTAAAATAGATCATCCAAAAAGTGCAGCAATTACACAAATGTGAAGTTCCATTAGAACTGATAGGGGTAGAAAACTATTTAACAGATTCCCGTATCTTTTCTAACATAATGCTTCAATTTCAGTCTCAAAAAGCTCATCTTTTATCGCCTAACTAAAAGATACCAAACACAATTTCATAAAACCAGATTCTCATTCAAAACCTTCATGCACTTTAGTACACTACAAATAACTCGCCATTATCACTTACCCTACAGTAACTGCCATCTCATGCTTATGACAACAAAAGAAAACATAATAGAATCAAAGTCATGAACTTTAAATAGCTATGTGAATAAAAAGCTCGCTCGACTTTCATCCTAACTATTAATTCCCTCACAAAATAACGCAAGGCGAATTCA
The DNA here is from genome assembly GCA_026074375.1 of Tanacetum coccineum. Taxonomy (NCBI): domain Eukaryota; kingdom Viridiplantae; phylum Streptophyta; class Magnoliopsida; order Asterales; family Asteraceae; genus Tanacetum; species Tanacetum coccineum. Next base: position 35,723 of record BQNB010059208.1, on the reverse strand, counting down.
TATTACCTATCAGTGGCATCAAATTTTAACACAGTAGCATCAAAAATCACGCAGTCACAAATTTTACACAATCACAATTATTGATTAAAACAGTGATACCATAAATGGATTAAGAAGAAAAACTTACAATTATTCAAGCTAAACTTGAGATTGAATCCATGAATGAAACCACATCCACGACCACCAACTACATCTACATCTACTTTGAGATCTGGTTATTAGGATTTTTCTATAGAAACCATGTGAGATACAAAAATGTTGTTGTTGCTTGATTGTTTGGATCACAGGTAATTGGGAAAATGATTTTGGTCGGTTATGAATTTGATTAATGAATTTCCATCTTTTTTTTTCTTTACAGATCATTTGATTTAGGTAATCGGCTGTAAGGGTGTGAAAATTAAATGTCCGGTTATTTAGTTTAATACGAAGCGTTGATTATTATAGATTTTACACGTGTAGTTTTTTAGGATTTTTGGTTTCAAGACGATGGTTTCAAAAGCTTATTTTATATATGTTATAGTATATATATATATATATATATATTTATTAACTTTAGTTTGAGCATTAGAACAATTTTTTTAATTGTAATGTAAATGAGTTTTCGAGCTCGAGCTTGAGTTAATAAGCGAGCTTATCAAGCTACATATTTTATACGAGCATCTTAAGCCTGAAAGTTAATTTATTGTAACAGTACAAAAAAATATCTTAAACGAGCTTCGAGCTCGAGCTCGAACAACAAAAATATATTCGAGCTCAAGCTCGAGCCAATTAATAAAAGTTTATTCGAGCTCGAGCCGAGTAATTAATAAACGAGCCTAGCTCGTTTAGGCCAAAACTCGACTCGGCTCGGATCGTTTACACCCATATTCGGAGGCCACCAAAGACCAAACTATTAAAATTTTATTCTTTTAGACCATCAGTTTATCAAAACTAACTTATATGTCACCCATTTACGTGTTTACTTTCGTTTATACCACTTTCAGATTTTTTTTTCTTCTGAAAAATCTTTGAAACAACCAGAATAAAGTTAAATATAACATATTAAAACAACACAAATAGCTATTGAAATGCAAAACATGTGTTTTAGCCGTCATTTAAGTGCAACCTTATTTAGGTGCTGTTTGTTTATTAGGAGGCTCTGAATCTGAATGTGACTCGCACATCTGAATCTGAATCTGAGGCGTAAATGTCTGAATCTGAATGAAATAATACTGTTTGTTTTTTGTAAAAAAAGTGTCTGAATGATATTAATATATAACAGTTTCATGCTTATGATACATAAACGATTATAAACATTAAATAGAACAATTGAGTCATCGAACTAACACAACCTAGCAACATATAAATAATTAGTTGTGTTAAAACAAAACATTCAAGGATATTGTGTCGCACTTTAATCTCATATATTGTTGGTATGTTATATTCCCATGTTGTTAAATATCTTCGTCATTTCTCAAAACTATCACTATCAATTAATTTACGATGATAAAATTATGAACAAAGTAATATCTTAGAATATGTTTAACATTGTCATGTAACATTTAAAATATTTTTGAAGAAAAAGAATTCAAGTTAATACTCAAAATATGCATGTTACTATTTAATTGAAAAAATTAGTTATATATTATTATTGGTTGAAATACTCTTATGTTAAGTTTGAGCATTTTTATCATCATCATATTATCATATTTAATAATTTTTTATTTTGAAAAAAATAACAAAGTAATTCTCTCTAAAACGTATTATCAATACGAATGAAAAAGAAAAGAAAATATATAATATAAAATAAAAAAAGTAACCAAAGAAAGAAACAAAGAAAAATAAATAAAGTAAAAAAATTAAAAGAAAGAAAGAAAAAAAAAAGTGAAAACACATTAAGAGGTAATAAGACATCTCCTCCCTATCTTGTTGGGTAAGAGGTTTCAGCCTCTAACCGCCTCTGAACGAGAATAAAAAAACAAACACACTTAATGACCAAAATGTCTGAACGCGTCTGAACGAGACAGATTAAGAGGCTGTTAAGAGGTATCTTTTAAAAAACAAACACCACCTAATTTGATGCCATCAGTTTTTTTTTTTTTTTGGAACGGCAATTTGTGGCTACATGGCCCCTAGCCCAGAAGGCGTAGCGAGTCCAGCCCAGAAGGCAATGACACCCTTCCCTTTACACACGCGGGAGGAAACCTCTATCGCCCTAGCACTTTTTGTTTGTTTTATGTTATGCACACCAACTGTTTGATAAAACTCCTTTTTTTCATATTTCTTTCTTGTCTTATGTTATGGGTGTATTTGGGTTTGGTTTGGGGTGTTTGTTTCGGCATATAATAGCGGCTTATTTGCATTATTTAGTTTTCGGCTAATTTCATAAACTCACTTTTTTTGGCTTTTTTGAAAGCTTTATATAACTTATCTGACAGGAAATTCTTATATAAGCCGAAAAGTTTCAAATTAAGCCACAAAAAGTGAGCTTATGAAACATACGCCCAAAACCAAATAAGCCATAAGCCCACTATATAAGCCGGAACAAACACCCCAATTAGTATCTTGAGGTTTCATACGTTGTGTTCGTTTTTAGTATGATTCGTATCGATGTAATAGGCTACACGTTGTTTTTTCAGTTTCCTTATCTTTTTGTATCATGATAGTTTTGTCTAGCGTTTTGCTTCGGTTCTGATAGGGTTCGCGGACATGAACGTCTTACTGAAACTCGTTAAACATATTTGTAGCTTATTTTACTATGTGATGACAATGACCAAGTTTTGAAGTTGCTTCTCCTCAATGACCTAATGATAATATAAAATGAAACGCGACACCCTTTATTCTGTCTTATGGGATATACACTTTCCGAAATGTAAACTTTTGTTTCACCTGATGCAGGTTCTGAAGGTATTCACCTAAATGATTTACATATATTAACATGGAACTGTCGCTGCCACATGCTTTGTTGCACACGAGTGATAAATCCACAACCTGTCTAAAATCAAGTTTCCTTCCTTCGACTACTTTCTGGAGGTCTGAAACCGGTAAAGGAGGTTATAGCAACGTTTGTAAGTCACGATACCTATCTCTTACCATCACTGCATCTATCAAACATGTCCGTGATCCGTCACTAGATAAACATGTGGTGAAACAGAACAAGATCCGTTTTGTACAGAAGCTGAAAACTTTACTCCTTTCTAAACCAAAACACTATATGCCACTTTATGTTCTCGGTAAATGCCGGTCGTATTTATCACTATCAAAGCCTCGGTCAATTGTATCCATGATCCATCGTTACCCGACCATTTTTGAACTCTTCTATATACCTTTACCTCCCACGCCATTTAATGCAACAAAAACGCTTCCTCAACTTTGTGTTCGTCTTACTCCAGCTGCAGCAGCACTTGCTAGTGAAGAAGCTAAACTCAAAGCCGCAATGTCCATCTCATTAGCCAACAAACTTCAGAAACTTCTTATGCTATCATCTCATCACAGAATCCTTTTGTCAAAGCTGGTTCACATTGGGCCCGATCTTGGTCTCCCTCCTAATTTCCGGTCCCGCCTTTGTAATGAGTATCCGGATAAGTTTAAGACCGTTGACACTTCTTATGGGCTTGCACTTGAGTTGGTGTCGTGTGACTTAACTCTGGTCAACCCATTACCTAGTCCTGAAGACAGACCTCTTGGATTGATTGTAGACAGGCCTTTAAAGTTCAACCGCTTGAGACTTCGTAACGGGCGGAATGTAAAAAGACATCACGAGGAGTTTTTGCTTAAGTTTAGAGATATAACGGATGTGTGTCCGTATCGTACAAAAGCTGATGACTTTCCAAAAGAATCTATTAAAGCGGAAAAAAAGGCTTGTAAATGTGGTGATATAGCATGCTAGGTATGATGGTGTGAAAAACGACATTAGTTGAATCATTTGACACATTTTATAAAAAGTTTTTGGGCTTTCAAACAAGCGAGAGCAATGTTGTTAAGGCATCCGGAATCGTTTTATGTGAGTTTGAAGGGGCAGAGGGATTCGGTTTTTCTGGTGGAGGGATATGATGACAAGGGTACGCTTTTAAAAAAAGATGAATCGTCTGTGATAAAAGACTTGTTACTGGATTTGGTTAAGCAAGGGAAATGGATGAGGCGAGAAATTAGACATGACATTGCCAATAATTTCAGTAATGGAGATACGATAAGAATCCAAAATCATGATAATATTGACGAAAGTGATGATGATCTTACAGACGGTTTGGATGACTTGTTTGAGTCCGATGATTATGGTTCAGAGTACAACGATGACGATGAAGAAGAAGTTGAAAGTATTGATTCATTCTGGTCTAGCAAAGATGTTTCTATGTTAGAACCTTGGTGACGTTAGTTTCAGGTTACGTTCAATCTTTCATGAATTAATTATATGTATTAATGACTAATTAAGAACCTTATTTTGTATATATCTTATATTTACTGTCTTAATGAAGCTACTGGCGTGTCAATAAAAGAAGTATCTTTAGCCGGTATCCGGTAAAACTTTTTACAGTTGTCATTCTATATATAAGTGCTCATTGATTATAATGTATAAAAGAAGATTGCATTCTCACTCAACCCCCACCGTTTCTTTCCGATTTGGGGAACTTGCAAGTTCTAGGGTTTCAATGGCAGACCTTCCTATAGAAATCATTGAGGGGGAAATACTGAAAAGATTAGACGTGAAAGATCTGATCCGTTACAGGATCGTATCAAAGCCGTGGAATTCTTTTCTCACTAATTCCAAATTCATTAAATCTCATCTTGACCATAGTTATCAACGCGAAATTGAAAATGACAAAATTGGAAGTCGGAGAATTGTTATGAACTGTATTCCATGCTGCAAGTATGATCGTACGTATGTAGCTGATGACATGTATTTACACAGACACAATCATTATCTGCTCGGCTCTTCAAATGGATTGGTATGCATTTCACCTTCTCGTTATGAATTTCTAGTTATCAATCCCGAAACCCGAGAAGTGAGGACGCTGAAAAAGCCCCAAATCCCTGTAGCATCTTCAACTTGTGGTTTTGGATATAATTCAGGTAACGAAGATTACATGGTGATAATAGGGTTTGAGCCGGTTAATGGTATTACTCGTTTTCATATGTTTAGTTTAAAATCTAACCGGTGGGAAATAGAGGTATCCTTTATATACTTTATTAGTAGGATCGGTATCCTTACCAACGGGGCCCTTCACTGGGTTGCATATCGTGGTGATCCTAGAAATCAGATACAAGTAATTCTATCATTTAATCTATCAAATGATACGTTTAAAGAAATACCACATCCTGATGATGCGAGATTTGAAAAAGACTCTGCTGGCAAAGTCATGCGTTTGGGGGTCATGGATGACTCATTGTGCGCTTTCAGCTTATGTACATTTGGGCCATTTAGCGATGATTCGTGTCCCAAAAACATTTGGCTTATGAGTAAATATGGCGTGAAAGAGTCATGGACGCTTAGTGGGACCTGAAGGCCAAACTAATATGAAAATCACACACTGATTGAAAGAGTTTGAAGAATACATCCCAAAATCTAAGGCCAATTATGCTCTTCTGAATTGCTTGTTGGAGGACCAGAATTTTTAGGGGCTCCTCGGTTTATACCGAGTCTTGTATCTCCCCACGTTGGCAAGAAACCACGGAAAAAGAGGGATCCATCAAGTTACAAAAGGCTTGACAGTGTAGGTTTTAATAAAGTTTTTTTTTTCTTTCTCTTTTCTCCTTTTTAATTATTATGCAGTATATTAATAGTTATGATGTTTGATGATCTGAATTGTTCATATGTTACTGATCTCATTACCGCATTGGCATCTAGAGGCAGGATATGTCTTAGTGTAAACCTAAGAGGGAATACTGAGGGGTTGGATAGCGGGTAGCTGGGTTCGGGTCAGGACATGAATTTGTTTTTTTTTTTTTGGGTAAAGGGGATTACCGCGGTAAAATAGACATGAATTTGTTTTGTGCAGGTTAAAACGGGTTGGGGTACTGTTTGGTCCACATCTTAATTTTGTATAATTAAGTAGTGTGTAAAATAAGTAATAATTATTCTAAATATCTGGATTATGAAAAAGTTACACATTTGGCAACTTTTTTTTGGGTAACCATGGTTTCCGACCTTTGGCTGACTACTCCACGGGGTTTGAACCCACCGCCAGACAGACTCAAACCGGGTAAAGCCCTCCTTTGTCTGGAGGTTGGCTTGGCCACTTCGGGTTGTTTGCACTCTCACACATCTTAGAATTAAACTTTCGGCAAATTTGGACCCAGTTGACCAGCTTCTACTTTAGCTTTTTTCTCTACCCTGCTAACTCAATAGAAAGAAAATTACCCGAGTCACCCAGTATTGTTTGACTAGATTATATGGAGCTTGTTAGGTCTTCTATCTCCGGTTATGATTAATTACGATCGCAAGTTTGCATATCCCTATTTTTATCTGTGACCAGTAAATCTTATTGAAGAAAATATTTTGTTAGTCGAATGCTTTTACCGATTTCAGATTATAGATGTTCCTCTGATTTTGAATGTCAACATATATGCAGTCACCGTATCTTGAGTGGCTTGCTGGAGGTCGAGAATTATTACGGGCTCGAGAATCATTACGGGCTCCTCAGTTTATACCGAGTTCTGTATCTCCGCATGTTGGCAAGAAACCAAGGAAAACGAGGGATCCAGCAAGTTACAAAAAGACTGGCATTGTAAGTTTTAATTATGTTTTTTTTTTTTTTTCGGTTTTATTTATTATGTACGAGTAGGTTTAAATTATGTAGATGTCTGATGATCTGAATTGTTCATATGTTACCGATCTCATTACCTCAGTGGCATCTATAGTTAATATAGCGGATTGCCAGGTTCGCGTCAGAACATGAATTTGTATTGTGCAGCTTAAAACGGGTTGGGGGTACTGTTTGGTCCACATTTTATTTTTTATAAATAAGCCGTGTGTAATATAATAATTATTTTAAATATCTGCATTATGAAAAAAGTTACACTTTCGGCAACTTTGGACCCAATTGACTAGCTTCTGATTTAGCTAATTTCTCTACCCTGTTATCTCAATATAAAGAAAACATGACCCGAATCCCTAGTTAACCCAGTATTGTATGATCATTGTTAGCACCACTTATTTTGTTAGTCCAATGCTTTACCGATTTCTGATTGTAGACGTTCCTCTGATTTTGAATGTCAACATATATGCAGTCACCTCTTATTCCGAAACCCAACTGAATCAAGTGATGCGGGAAATCTTCAAAGGTACGCATGCGTCACTTCATTCTCAATATGTATATCATGAAAATCCTTATAAACGTAAATGTTCAATAAAATCTTGAGGTCATATGACTCGTAGTAGTACAAATTTGTGTGCATCTTAATTTACTGTTTGCATATGAACTTGGAACTTCTGCGCATCTATCACTGATAAGCCTCTAAAAAAGGAGGTAGGCTATATTAATAGGAGCATAGACTTGTATCCCTTATAATATTGTTCGTGAAGTTCGTTAGTGTCTTACGATTGAGTATTTTAGTTCAGATGCATGGTATGCACTACTAATATGAAACGAATATAAGAAACTCATGTTTACGGCTGTGTTTGGCGCGACTCTTTTTGGGGCTTATAAGGGCTTGAGCTTATAAAATAAGTTTTGTTTGTCACATAGGCTTATAGAAGCATTAATAAGCCATAAGCCTCCATAAGCCCAAGCCACTTAAAACGGGCTTATGGGGGCTTATATTTAGTTAAATAACTTGAATACCCTTCAAAATATAATGGATTAGCACGCAAAAGCTTGATATATATCTGAAGTTAATTTGGTGTATTTTTATGTGAATTTACATTAATAAGCTTTAGCTTAAATTAATTCGCCAAACAACTTTATAAAAATATAAACTCCAGCTTATAATATAACCTTCAGCCCAACTTCAACTCCAACCCATTACACGCCAAACATACGCGTACTTGATTAAATCTTGCAACTTTTCCAAGTCAAGTATCTTAAATGCATTAAGGGTAAAATAGTCATATTGTTAATTTGAATCTACATTAAAGTGTTCACATCTTTATTGTGTTTTACTCAACTGTTTTTGGTCAATTTATTTTGTGCTAAAAGTATATTCGCCTAATAATATCGTAAAAAAATCAAAAATTCAAACTATCGACATAGATTATGGTGTTTCTTTGACAAACATATATCGACTGTTAATCTTCAGTTTTCTCTTAGCTTATAATCACACGTTTGTGTGTAATGTAAAGACTGTTATCTCATCACACGTTTCTTCCTTTGCTCTTTCAGGTAATGTAAACATCTCAGGTTGCGTAAATAAATAATTGGAGGTGATCATGTAGAGAAACTGTCCATCACAATTCACAAGCATCGCCTTCCAAATTTCTAGTTCTTTTTTTGTTTCTTTTGGTTTAAAACTATAATACCTTAACTTCCGTACTTTGTTGGATCGTTTGGTTTTGTTCTATGGCATGTATGCACTTTGACCAGTATTTGACCTTTTGCGGTGATCTTAATTTCCCTGATTCTGTATGAATCAAAAGGCTTCTTATATGCATTATGCCTTCACGTTTCGCAGGCGTCAAGTAATTTGCGTTTTAACAAGAAATAGACAGGTAAGGCTTCTCTTATAGCAAGTCACTTGCATGCTGCAAGCCTGCAAGTATGCTGTACTGTTATCTTATGGGCTTTATGGTTGTGTTTATTGCTGTTTCTCAGCTTATATGGTGAGCTTGAGCTTGGTTTTACTAAGTAACTTAGGACTTCTGAGCTTGAGCTTAGTTTTACTAAGTAACTAAATAGTGGTTACATGCCAACGAACATGGCGGTTGACTTTTGGTGGTGACAAGTCACTTTTGATGAGACCACAAGTCCACAACCACGGGCGTTGCTTCTCGGACCCTGCAAGAGGCTGCTCTTAGGACCCTTACAAGAGGGTGCAACAACTTTGACCGCTGTTATTTATCTTATCATGACAACATCAAATTAGCTTGCAAGAGGACACTCGATAAATAACCACTCCCGGTAAACAAACTTTATGTACAATCGATGCAAATCTGAACAAAAGAAATAATCACGAAATAATAATGAAGTTTGAGAATTATTATGTTCATGTTACTCTAACGTGAAAGTTTCGCAATGAAAGATATTGAAAATTAGAGTGATTTTTATGATTAGAAGAAAACTAGAGTGACTAAATTATAATAAATCTCGTAACTATCTGATAATTTTCACCGCGGGTGTGTAGAAAATCAATTAACCGAAACTAAGCGGAAAATAATCGAGAAACCGAAACCGTTTGAAAAAACAATGGTTCGGTTTTCCCGTTTTCAAAAAACTGAAGTTTGCGGTTCGGTTTGGTTTTTGCTTAAAAAGCAAACAGGAAAAAAGAACCTAAGAAATACATATAATATTAAAACAATCTTGCTTAGATTGCTTTTTGAAGGTGTCATTCAAAAATCATAAACATATTTTTCTAGGATTTTTTTGTGTTTATTATTTTTTTTCTTATTGTTTGTGTCAATTTATGACACTATCATTTTTTTTTCTTCTAGTATATTTACTTTGTTTTGGTTATTAATTTTTTTATTATCGTTATTGCGTGTTTCTTTACTATTGAAATTTGAAACTGTTATTTTACGATGTATTGCAAATTCGACGTCGGAAAGATCTTACCTCGATTAATCAATTAGTAACCGAAACTGAATGGTTTTTAAAGAACAAAAACGGAAAATTCCGATTCAGTTTTGGTTTCAACCTAAACCAACCCAAACCGGACCACGTTGACCCGTAACTTTCATTGTAATCTAAGGGTGAGCAAAATCAATCGAACCGAACAGCCAGGTCGAACCGGGCTGAACCAAACTGAACCGACATAATTCGGTTCGGTTTTTGAATTTATATAATTACGGTTTTCGAGTTTGGATTTTCTCGATTCGGTATGGTCCGGTTCGGTTCAGGTCAAAACAAGACAAAATACACATAAACTATCTAAATCGGTTTCTCTCTCTTAACTTTGGTTCGGTTCTTGGTTCTCGTTTTCGTCAAATTTGATTTTCGAGTCGGGTTTTTTGGTTCGTTTCGGGTTTAACCCGTTGCTCAGCCCTGAATCTTTGAACCGGTCGGACGAAAATACCCTCCATATAAGCATAATAATACCAAAAACACCCTTTGAACAGGGTTTATAAAGAAGCTTCTTTCTTTATCTACTCAAACTTTGAAAAAAGGTTATCTATCCATCTTTCTCCCTCATTTTCCGGTCACCGGGGCCGGTAAGTCTCCCCACTGTATTCATTTTTGGCGCCAATTCTGTTAAATATGTTTCGAAAATGTGGATTAAGTGATTTGACTAGTGGGTTTTTTGTTTAAGCTTATTTAAGGGCTTATCAGCTTATTTGTTTTTGCTTTATATTTTCATAAGCTCGCTTTTTTCGGCTTATTTTGAGACATATGGGCTTATACAAGCCCATAAATAAGGCTTTTAAATAAGCCCAAAAAATTGGAGCTTCTGAAACATAAGCCGAAAATAGATAAGCTCGTAAGCCCTTAAATAAGCTTAAACAAACACCCAAAGCTTATTTATTTGGCCGGCTTATGAACTTATTGAACTTTTGAAAATTTCATAAGTTTAAGTTTTTGGGTTTATCAACTTGAGCTTATGAACTTTAATAAGCCATAAGCTTTAGTTGATAAGCTTATAAGCCCAAAAAGTTGAGCTTATTAGCTTTTCAAAAGTTTAATAAGCCCATCAGCCGACCAAATGAGATTAAACAAGCACCCAAAGCTTATCTGGCCGGCTTATGAACTTTTGAAAAGTTGATAAGCCATAAGCTGAGCTTATCAATCTGAGCTTATGAAATTAAATAAGGCATAAGCTTAAGTTGATAAGCTTATAAGCCCGTCCAAAAAGTTGAGCTTATGAGCTTTTCAAAAGTTTAATAAGCCCCATAAGCCGGACAAATAAGCTTAAACAAACACCCCATAAATGTTATACATTTGAGTCAAAGACTTGCCCTACGTAAAATACTATAAAACCACCTTGGCAGTGTAGGCGTTTACTATGAAAATGAAGGATGGATAAGACATAAGTGTTTTTGCTTATGTGAATAAGCAGTTATTTACTTATCTTTAAGAAGTTCTGTTATGCCTAAAAATGAGAATTACCGATGGCAACTTTTGTATCCGTAAATAGTTGTGGCTTAGGAAATATTTCTGAAACCTTGGTGTTTGTTTCGGCTTATGGCTTATTTGGTTTTGGGATTATGTTTCGTAAGCTCACTTTTTGTAGCTTATTTTGAAACTTTTCGGCTTATATAAGTTCATTATGTCACAATGAACTTTATCGGTTCATGGCTTGATATGCCCTTTTAATGTATTTATGTGTGATTTGATTTGCATTGTAGTTTATTTGCGTTTTTTTTCTGTGCTGCAGTTTCCATGGCGTCTCAGTTTACCCGTGAATGGAGTGGGATTCAGCAATTCCCCGCTGCCACTCAAGACAAGCTGCTCGAATTGCTGGGAAGACTAAAGGAGAAGGTCTAATTCTATCCCGAATTCCCTTTTAGTATATCATAGTCCGTAACAAAAAGTATGGAATGCTAGTTATTTTCCCTGTCGTCATTCAAGTCCTTGTTTATGCAGAAAAAGGACAAGTTGACGATCCTTGTAATGGGTAAAGGCGGAGTTGGAAAATCTTCGACTGTCAACTCTATCATTGGTGAGAGAGTAGTTACCACCAGCGCCTTCCAGGTATCGTCTTTTGGACTTATTCATTGCAATACTAAATTACGTATTATTCACTGTCGTAATCTTCTAGTCAGAAGCACCAAGGCCTACAATGGTTTCGCGGGAACGTTCAGGGTTCACATTGAACATCATCGATACACCAGGCATTGTCGAAGCCGGATATATCAACGACCAAGCCCTTGAGATAATCAAAAGGTCGTCTTTACTTTCGTTGAATTTTATGGGGTTAATAATGGTAAAACCGTAAAACCATCAAGGGTTTATTTTTATACGACTGTTTGACCAGGTTCCTTCTGAACAAGACCATAGACGTTTTACTCTATGTGGACCGGCTAGATACGTATAGGGTTGATACGTTGGATGGGCAAGTTGTGAAAGCAATTACCAAGAGTTTTGGTCAAGAAATATGGCGTAGAGCAATTGTAGTGTTCACACATGCTCAACTATCTCCTCCTGATTGTCTTACTTTTGATGAGTTTTTGGCAAAAAGATCCGAGTCTCTTCTTAAGGTTGTATATAGTGGTGCTAGGTTCAAGAAACAAGATATCCAGGTGCTTGTTGTCGTTAAACTTATTCTGACGCTCTCTTAAACACACACACACACACACACACAATGTTTATTAAGTTTACTGTATGTTTGCTGCTGTGTGCAGAACATTCCGATTCCTCTCAGCTTGGTTGAGAACAGCGGCAGATGTAAAAAAAACGAGAACGATGAAAAGGTTAATTCAAATTGCCTTGTATCTTTTTATTCCCGTAGCAAAAAGAAAATGGGTCATATGTGTCGAAAGTCTCCCAAAGTGTACTTTTAATGTATACAATCTCCTAAATCGTATATTAAGATTGTATTATTATTAACAAAATATTAACTTTTGGAAAAACAGTATTCATTGACCCATTCAGTGTACTCATGTTTTGACCTATTACCAAATCTGGCAAATTTGCCACCTCTAATTTTAATTGTTGATTCGTTTTTGTTTGTGTGTGTTGGCTATATTTGGTCTCACAGATTCTTCCAAACGGGACTGCTTGGATTCCTAGCATAGTCGAAACTATCACAAAAGTTGCGTTGACTGAAACCGAAGGCATAGTGGTTGACCAGAAGTTGATCGATGGACCCGACCCAAACAATAAATGGAAACTATTCATTCCTCTAATCTTGGCAATTCAAGTACGTCTTGAATGCTACTTATTTACGCCATAAAACTGCTAACATTAGTATTTTCTTGATTCCGGATTTGATTTAGGGGGTGTTTGGGATTAATTGCTTAACCAAACTCCTAATCCGAGTATTTGCGACTAGATTGTGTTTTGAATATCCAGTTTAAAGTTGCTTATCACAAAAACTTAATTTCCTAAAAGGATAGGCAAAGAGAAACAGTTTGGAAAGAAATCCCGAGCACCCGCCCTTTACTCTTTATAGTAGATGGAAATTGGCAGCCACCACAAAATGGTTTAAAAAAGATAACCCGCGCCTTTTATTGGTCTCATTAGTCCTAATCTTCCAAATTGTGTATCTCGACAGGTGTTCTTTGTTGCACAACCAATGCTAAGATCCATCAAGAATGATGTTGACAAAGAGGTAAAACCTTCCTGGGCATGATCCATGCAATGGCTTTGACCAGGAACCTCAACAATGTTAGTAGCGTGCAGTATTGAGGAGGGATGATCATCGGCAATTTGTTTTGGCTTGTAACTTGAGAAAACAAGTTTTGTTTAACTTTACTACATGTTAATTTGAATCTATATTTTTGTATTATTGGATCTACAATATTTATAAGGGTTATATCAGTTAGAAAAACCATTCTCTTTTGGAAATAGAGGCGAGGGTTCGATCATCACTCCTTGCAAAAAGGCCGGAGGTCTTTTGGAACAGCCTCTCTACCTTCGGGTAAGGGTAAGGTTGTCTACATCTCACCTCTTTCATACTTCGTGGACCTCTTTCATACTTCGTGGAAGACAGGATTAGGTTCAGTTGATTTGGATCTGTAATATTTAGTAGAGTTAAGTACATTTTTGGTCCTTGTGGTTTGGTGCGAGTTCACTTTTGGTCCAAAAACATAATTTCTGTCCACTTTTAGTCCAATCCTGTGAATTTGCACTAAAATTTTTGGACTAAAAGTGAACCGAAACTATGTCTTTTGGACCAAAAGTGTAACGAAACTATGTCTTTTGGACCAAAAGTGGACCGAAACTATGTGTTTTGGACCAAAACCAAACTTTTTTTTATTTTTGGACCAAAAGTGAAAAAATGCACCAAACCACAGGTACCAAAAATGTACTTAACTCTATTTAGTATAGTTGTGTTAAGTACTCAACATGGCATTATGCATTGGCTCTTTTTTAAGCATCAATGGGAAAACTCCTTGACCTCTCAATGTTGTTTCCTTTCTTTTTTTATCGGATATCTCTCTGGCGAAAATTGGGATATTTAACAACCCGTCTCTTTCTAAGATTCTTCATGGAGTGTTTTTTATTTTTTTGGTAAAAGGGTTTCCCCGGTAAATGTATTACTCCAAAAAAACTATACAGTATAAAGGATAGCCCGTTACATAGGCACAAAACGAATATAACAAACACAACTACTCCAAAGGAGAATACTACTAAAACTATATTACAATCGACTCAATAAACATAAAAAATAATCTATTTCTTCTTTCGACCACGGACCGTGATATCTAAATCATCACAAATAACCTGACAGACATATCATGACTTTCATACAGATGGTCATTATACGGGTCTTAATCTAGTTTTAGTGTGCTTTATGGGCAATTTAGAGATACAGGAATAAGGTGGTAAATGATCATGTTACCTCCTTGTCAGATGTTAAAAGTGAAGATATTTTTCTCTTTATTCAACGGATATACATCTATTTGTTCCAACACAAACGAGTGCTAAAAGAAGATCAAACAGGATATTATAAAATTGGAAAGTTTTTTGTAGAGCATTAAGAAGAAATTATCAGAAAAGCGTCGAAGTTTATGTCCGCTGAATAAGAAACAACGCACAACAGCAAGAACAGAACAGTAAAAAAAAGGAAAAAGAGAAAAGGATCAAATAGGATCATCTTCACATTAAAAAGTCGTGTTTATTTGGCAAAGGAAAAATTCACTCCCAGGTCACACCGACATTTGACCTAGGGTGCAGAAGCCCAACATAGACAAAAAATGAAGATTCTAATCAAAAATAAAAAAGAAAATTGGACTTACAATCCAAATAAAAACCCCGTAAACAAAAAACAAAAACGGTGGACCCACCAGCTGTAGAACTTACAGAGGATGAGAAGCTTTTGGGAAGAAGCATATTTTCAAACACCAGAAGAGGAAGAGTAAGTATCCTATTTAGATTTTACTTAATAAATGTTGTTTGTCACATTGAAATATCACAAGTGATAATTATAGAGATTTAAGTGGTTTTCATATATCACTAGAGATATACAACAAGCTGTTATAAAAATATCACTATAGATATTATATTCAATATTACTTATCTGTTTAGTTTCTATGGCTTATGGCTTATCTTCTTGTGATAATTTACACCAAAGAAGAATCTTTATAATGACGATGAAGGTCTGATTTTGTTCAGAAATGAATATCAATCACTGGCACCTTGAATGCTTGAAATTGATACTTCAGTGATCGACGTATACGTTTCTATACTCAATTACGAGGAAAAATTCAAAATGATGAATATGAAACGTCATTTCTTTTATACATCAATGATGGTAGGATATTTTTAATTTCTTAAAAAAATATTGTATTCTTTTACATCTTAAATTATCTAGCTTTATATAATTTTTTATTAATTATGAATCAGGTGCCGGGAATATTGGAGGACAAAACAACAGAAATTGACAAGAAAATAGATGCCCAGTATGACAGGTTTCACGAAATGCTGTTAATTCAGATGGAAAACGACGTAGAAAAAATGCAAATGGAGGACGTCGAATTGGTATATTAAAAATATTTTATTAATTTGTTCAGTGAGATTCTTGTATTATTTAAAATTTTAAATATTTTCATATTTTTGTGAAAACAGGCATTCTTCCCAATTATTGCTCACGGCCATTACTACCTCATTGTTTTCAACCTCAAAACAGGGAAATCTGTGATAATAGACAACAGCGAATCTGATGCAACATACGAAGGCAAATATAAAGACAATGTTGAGTTTGTGGTAATAATTTTTTGTTCCTCTAAACTGATATTTTGATTCTTTTGAATGCAATATAATATCACAAGAGATATCACATCAATATATGTTGGTCTGTAATAATAATTAGCTATTATTTCTACATAGGAGCGTGTTTGGAAGGCACCTGTTGATGTATCAAAATACAAATGCAGATAAAATCTTGACAGGATCTAAAAAAACTTAAGAATGAAATGGAAGACAACAAAAGAAAAAATAGATTGTGGTTTGTATATGATCATGCATATGGAGCTTTATGAAGGATCAACTGCAGCACAATGGAAAACAAGCTTGCTGCCTGAAAAAGACAAAAATCATCGGATGCAGATGGATAACTTGAGATCAAGAATTGCAGCAAAAATATTACTACATGAAGTAAACATTCATCAGAAAAAGATGTCTGATTATGCAAAAAAGATGACTGGAGCAGGTGAAGGCGGAAGCAATCAAGAATAATTTGTCTTGAATTTCATGTTTATGAAAAACTTAGTACTTTTTATTTAAATTCTTAATTTAGTAATAGACATGAAAAGTATGTATGCAACTGCATAAAACTAAGTAGGATGCGATCTATTGTTGTAAACAACATTGCCTAGTAGTCGATTATGTATTATGTTTTGGGATGGTTAATAGACTTCTATAATAACTCTTATGCAAACAACCACTTTTAATGTAGAATTTTGTCACATTTGATTCTTGATTAAAAATTTTCATATCACAAAAGGAATACAAAGACTTGCAATTGTTTAAAATTTAACAATATATCACAAGTGATAACACACACACAAAAAGAAGAATTATAATATCACAAGTTGGATCTACACCAAAAACCATAAACCCATAACCACTTGGATAAATACCAAAAATCCTAAAAACCAATGAGATCTATACAAAAAATACTAAACCCTTATCCACTTGGATCTATACCAAAAACCCTAACCACTTGGATCTATACCAAAAACCCTAAAAACTCTAAACCCCTAACCACTTGGATCTATACCAAAAACCCTAAACCCCTAACCACTTAAATCTATACCAAAAACACTAAACAACTAACCAATGCATATAATATCACAAGTGATATACATATAACTTTAAAATCTATACAAAAAACCCTAAACACCAAACCACTTGGGTCTATACCAAGAACCCTAAACACCTAACCACTTGGATCTATACCAAAACCCCAAAACCCCTAACCACTAGGATCTATACCAAAAACCCTAAACAACTAACCAATGGGTATAATATCACAAGTGATATACAAATAACTTTAAAATCTATAACCTAAACACCAAATCACTTGGATCTATAACAAAAAACCCAAAACACCTACTATACCAAAAATCCTAAACTAACCAATGGGTATAATATCACAAGTGATATACAAAATAACTTTAAAATCTATACCAAAAACCCTAAACACATAACCACTTGAATCTATACCCTAAACCCTAAACCCCTAACCACTAGGATCTATACCAAAAACCCTAAACAACTAACCAATGGGTATAATATCACAAGTGATACAAATAACTTTAAAATCTATACCAAAAACACTAAACCCCTAACCACTTGGATCTATACCAAAAACCCAAAACACCTAAACAATTGAATCTAAACCCCACTTAGATGTATACAAAAAACCCTAAACCCCCTAACCACTAAACCCTAAACCCCTAACCACAAAAATCTACACCAAAAACCCAAAACAACTAACCACTTGGATCTATACAACAAACCCTAAACACCTAACCACTTGGATCTATACCAAAAACACTAAAACCCTAACCACTAGGATCTATACCAAAAACCCTAAACAACTAACCAATAGGTATAATATCACTAGTAATATACAAATAACTTTAAAATCTATACCGAAAACCCTAAACCACTAACCACTTGGATCTATACTAAAAACCCTAAACACCTAACCAATTGAATCTAAACCCCACTTAGATGTATACAAAAAACCCTAAACCCCCTAACCACTAAACCCTAAACCCCTAACCACAAAAATCTACACCAAAAACCCTAAACACCTAACCACTTGGATCTATACCAAAAACCCTAAACACCTAACCACTTGGATCTATACCAAAAACCCTAAACCCCTAACCACTAGGATCTATACCAAAAACCCTAAACAACTAATCAATGGGTATAATATCACAAGTGATATACAAATAACTTTAAAATCTATACCGAAAACCCTAAACCACTAACCACTTGGATCTATACTAAAAACCCTAAACAACTAACCACTTGAATCTATACCAAAAACCCTAAACCCCACTTAAATGTATACAAAAAACCCTAAACCCCCTAACCACTAAACCCTAAACCCTAACCACAAAAATCTATACCAAAAACCCTAAACACCTAACCACAAAAATCTATACCAAAAACCTTAAACACCTAACCACTTGGATCTATACCAAAAACCCTAAACACCAAACCACTTGGATCTATACCAAAAAACCTAAACAACTAACCAATGGGTATAATATCACAAGTGATATACAAATAACTTTAAAATCTATACCAAAAATCCTAAACCCCTAACCACTTGGATCTATACCAAAAAACCCTAAACACCTAACCACTTAGATCTATACCAAAAACCCTTAACACCTAACCACTTGGATCTATACCAAAAGTCATCAAACCCCTAACCACTGGGATCTATACCAAAAACCATAAATAACTAACCAATGGGTATAATATCACAAATGATATACAGATAACTTTAAAATATATACCAAAAACCCTATACACCAAACCACTTGGATCTATACCAAAAAACCTAAACACCTAACCACTTGGATCTATACCAATAACCCTAAACACCAAACCAATTGGATCTATACCAAAAAACCTAAACACCTAACCACTTGGATCTGTACCAAAAACCCTAAACCCCTAATCACTAAAATGTATAACAAAAACCCTAAACCCTAAACCCATAACAACTAAAATCTATACCAAAAACCCTAAACACCTAACCACCAGGATCTATACCAAAAACCCTAAACCCCTAACATATACAAATCTACAAAACACTAAACTTCTAATCCAAAGACTTGCGATGGATTAAAATTTACCAGAAAATCACAAGTGATAACACACACAGAAAAACAAGAATTATAAATATCACTTGTGATACACACATTAACTTGGATCTATACCAAAAAACCTAAACACCACTTGGATCTATACTCAAAACAATAAAATCCTAAGCAGTATGATTAATATCACAAGTGATACAAAGGTTACCTTTAAAATCCTAAGCAATATGATTAATATCATAATATCACAAGTGATAACATAATATCACAAGTGATAATATCATAATATCATAATATCACAGGTGATAACATAATATCATAATATCAAAATAGCATCACTATAAAACCAAAAACTGTTGCATTGCTGATAGCATAATATCACAAGTGATAACAGATAAATGTCTAAATCAAAAAATAATCAAAATTTTTTATTGAAACCTAATGAACATAATTCTTTTTGCGTAAGAAGGTAAAATAAGATGTAAAGAAAAATGAATATGTTTTTACTATACTTAAATTTTTTATCTTTTTTGTATGAAAGTAAAATCAGACTCAAAACTGTGAACAAAACACGATCTTAACTGAACGAATAACCGCTCGAAGCCCACCATCTACATGATCACTGCCGCCAGGAAAGACTACTGTAGGATATAAGACATCAACATCATTCTTCTGTAGACAAGTACGCCTATTGTGATCAGTAGATCCACAAACACCATAGCCATTCTTTTTATTATTACTTTTCCTTATACTTTTCTTCATTGATATTTCTCTTCCACTCTTGATACGCTTCTGCTTCTCACGTCCCTTTGGCCTTACACATATTGGATTCTTCACTTTAACCTTATCAGGCTTCTTAACACTCATAAATTCTTGAACAAAATCAAAAACTGTACTGGTTGGAACAATTGGCAACTCAGCCTCGAGGTCAGACTTTATTGCTTTCATCTTGTTTACAAACATAGACAACTTTGGCTCATTATTCCTCGACATATGTACACATGAATCAATTATGATAGAAGCCTCCATTGCAAGCTTCTCAATTGCTTCATTCTTCTCGCCATAACGGTTTTTTTTGTTCCTCAAATCAGGTGGGATCAAATCCTTGGTCCAACGCCTCAATATATACTGATCTGGAATACAAGACACTTTGAAGTTCTTGAATATACAAAATATGTGTCGACATAAAATCCCAGAGCGAACAAAAAGCTGACAACAACAGGAAACTGAACCATCTCCTTTGTTATAAAGTACCTTCATAATAAAAACATATCATTATATCACAAGTGATACTTCATGTAACATTCTAATTAATACAAATAAAAACCAAAAATATTACTTTTGATACTTCAAAAACACTAAATAAAAAAATTAGAAAAAATATCATTACAATCATATATCAAAGGTTATACTTCATACCATATTTTTAACAATAAAACTAAAAAATTGAAAAATATACATTTTGATAAATGATATTCAAAATGTGTACCTTGTAATGTCCTGTCACTTTTTGATGCAAATTAATCACTTTCTCAACATTCTCTGAAGTACTTTCTTTGTCAATCACTTCTGGAAGACCAACAAGTTTTATTTTTTCCTCATCAATAATACAAACAGTACATCCCTCATCTGAACTCATACACGTTATTGAACATAACCAAGACCCTGCAACAATCTCTTTCTGGACACGAATAAAAAGGCTGCGAGTATAAACTTTAGCAGCATGGTGTTTAATAGGTAACGGTGTCAGCAAAGCAGGGAATGAATCAAACGACTGATGATCTAGTTTTTCTTGCGTGTGTCTTTGCCTTTCCATTGCAAACTCGTAACAAAGCATAAACTTGACAAGTGTTGAACCAGAACTAGTGAAATATGAGAAAAATTAGTTCTCCCTCTCTGACCTAGAAGTAGTCCTCATCAACTCGCATAATAGAGAATCAACAAAGAAAGCGGGGACCCATAATGATCTGAGACGATACATTTTTGAAAGCCATTTGTGATTGACAAGATTAAATTCCTCCATAAGCTTATTCCATCTCATTGCCTAGTAGTCGATTATGTATTATGTTTTGGGATGGTTAATAGACTTCTATAATAACTCTTATGCAAACAACCACTTTTAATGTAGAATTTTGTCACATTTGATTCTTGATTAAAAATTTTCATATCACAAAAGGAATACAAAGACTTGCAATTGTTTAACATTTAACAATATATCACAAGTGATAACAGACACACAAATCTACAAATCTACAAAACACTAAACTTCTAATCCAAAGACTTGAGATGGATTAAAATTTACCAGAAAATCACAAGTGATAACACACACAGAAAAACAAGAATTATAAATATCACTTGTGATACACACATTAACTTTAAAAAATACTAAAAAAACCACTAAACTCCTAAGTCCTAACCACTTGGATCTATACCAAAAAACCTAAACACCACTTGGATCTATACTCAAAACAATAAAATCCCTAAGCAATATAATTTAATATAACAAGTGATACAAAGGTTACCTTTAAAATCCTAAGCAATATGATTAATATCATAATATCACAAGTGATAACATAATATCACAAGTGATAATATCATAATATCATAATATCACAGGTGATAACATAATATCATAATATCAAAATAGCATCACTATAAAACCAAAAACTGTTGCATTGCTGATAGCATAATATCACAAGTGATAACAAATAAATGTCTAAAACAAATTTTTTTATTGAAACCTAATGAACATAATTCTTTTTGCGTAAGAAGGTAAAATAAGATATAAAGAAAAATGAATGAGCTGTACTAATTTTTTATCTTTTTTGTATGAAAGTAAATCAGACTCAAACTGTGACAAAACACATCTTAAGCTGAAACACTTCCAGAAGTACCGTCTCGAAGCCCAACAACTACATGATCACTGCCGCCAGGAACAACTACTGCAGGATATAAGACATCAACATCATTCTTCCGTGGACAAGTACGCCTATTGTGAGCAGTAGATCCACAAACACCACAACCATTCTTTTTTTTATTACTTTTCTTCATACTTTTCTTCATTGATATTTCTCTTCCACTCTTGATACGCTTCTGCTTCTCACGTCCCTTTGGCCTTACACCTGTTGGATTCTTCACTTTAACCTTATCAGGCTTCTTAACACCCATAAATTCTTGAACAAAATCAGAAACTGTGCGGGTTGGAACAATTGGCAACTCAGCTTCGAGGTCAGACTTTATTGCTTTCATCTTGTTTACAAACACAGACAACTTTGGCTCATTATTCCTTAACATATGTACACATGAATCAAGTATGATAGAAGCCTCCATTGCAAGCTTCTCAATTGCTTCATTCTTCTCACCATAACGGTTTTTTTTGTTCCTCAAATCAGGTGGGATCAAATCCTTGGTCCAACGCCTCAATATATACTGATCTGGAATACAAGACACTTTGAAGTTCTTGAATACACAAAATATATGTCGACATAAAATCCCAGAGCGAACAAAAAGCTGACAACAGCAGGAAACTGAACCATCTCCTTTGTTATAAAGTACCTTCATAATAAAAACATAACATTATATCACAAGTGATACTTCATGTAACATTCTAATTAATACAAATAAAAACTGAAAATATCACTTGTGATACTTCAAAAACACTAAATAAAAAATTAGTAATATCATTACAATCATATATCACAGGTGATACTTCATACCATATTTTTAACAATAAAAATAAAAAAATTGAAAAATATACATTGTGATAAATGATATTCAAAATGTGTACCTTGTAATGTCCTGCCACTTTTTGATGCAAATTAATCTCTTCAACAACATTCTCCGAAGTACTTTCTTTGTCAATAACTTCTGGAAGACCAACAGGTTTTATTTTTTCCTCATCAATAATACAAATAGTACATCCATCATCTGAACTCATACACGTTATTGAACATAACCAAGACCCTGCAACAATCTCTTTCTGGACACGAATAAAAAGGCTACGAGTATAAACTTTAGCAGCATGCTCTTCAATAGGTAACGGTGTCAGCAAAGCAGGGAATGAATCAAACGATTGATGATCTAGTTTTTCTTGCGTGTATCTTTGCCTTTCCATTGCAGACTCATAACAAAGCATAAACTTGACAAGTATTGAACCAGAACTAGTGAAATATGAGAAAAATGAGTTCTCGCTCTCTGGCCTAGAAGTAGTCCTCATCAACCCGCATAATGGAGAATCAACAAAGAAAGCGGGGACCCATGATGATATGAGACGATACATCTTTGAAAGCCACTTGTGATTGACAAGATTAAATTCCTCCATAAGCTTATTCCATCTGTCTTCAAACTCCTCAGGCCCAATAAACATATTCCAAACGATCTTACCAAATTTATACTTGAAATCAGTATCATCATAAATTCTAGACACAATCTACAAAAACAAAACAAAAATAAAGGAAAATAAACATTAGCATGGGATATATCAGACTAAACTTTAAACACAAAATACAAAAAAAATAAAAAATAAATAAATTATCACTAGAGATATTTATTCAAACAGTCAATTATCAATAATAATATCTATTCAAACAGTCAAGTATCACTAGTGATAAATCATATGTACATCACATTAAACTTTGAAACACTATAAAAAAAAGGAAAAGGCCTCATGATAGTCAAGTATCACAAGTGATAAATAACATGTTATTGTTAAAAAACAATCAAAAAATTAAACAGCAAAGCAATATCACAAGAGATACATGAAATGTAAATTACAACAGTTTCAAAAAACAAATACCTTGGCTGGGATTTTCTGCATGATATGCCACATGCAAAGCCTATGCTTAGACTCAGGAAACTCGACAACAACAGCAAGTCGCATTGCTCCATCTTGATCGGTGACAACTATATTAGGAGGACGGACAAAAGCTTTCTTGAAGGCTCTAAGTAACCATCCATAAGCTTTCGTTGTTTCTTTCTTCAAAAGTCCTGAACCAATAGTAACATATTTTCGGTGATTGTCTATAGCCGTGAAAGGTACAAAAACTATCTTGTACTTGATAAAAATCACTAGTGATAATGAATTACAAAAATGATACAAAAAGCAGTTAAAAAAATATCTCAAAAAGATTTTAAATGTCAAGAAAGCAAACTTGTTTGTTTTATATGTTGCATCAAAAGATACGATATTATCAAATTCCTTGTAGTTGCACTTCGCAACTTCATCAGCCCAAAATAAACCACAAAGCTCAGCATCCTCAATGAAATAGTCAGAAGAAAAGTCTTTTGTGTACTCTTGCCTCTTTTCCATCCTAGTAATGAGCATATGAGCATCGCTATCTCCAATGAAGCAGTTAACGCCACGTGTGAAGTTCTTGAACTCAATTTGAGTACCATGCACTAATGATGACGAACCTTTCAAACCCGTATACAAATTATGAGCTCTCACAACACCAATGTTTGCATTTGTAACTTTGATAATAAACAGCTGCTCATTGTAAGTCAACTTCCTCTCAGCTTTTGACAAGTGCTTATACTCAACCCTATCAAGCTCATGATTGTGTTCAACATCAAAAGTAGTAAGAGTGTACTTTGAAGTATGAGGAACCATATCAAACACAACACGTGCCTTACAACCATGAACTCTAAAGTTTGAAGACCTTACTTGTCTATCATTCTTCTTAGGATCAAAAGTATTCAACCAAACATTCTTCGGACACCCTTCCCTATTACAAACTATATGCTTCTGTTTCACATAACCACACTTCAATCGTTTCTGACAAGATAATCTAATTCTGAAGCGTATTTCCTATACATCTCAATGCATTCATCAAGACTATCATAAACAGTCCCCAATACTGGTAACACACTAGCAGAAACTCTAGGAACCCAATAAACTGATCCGCCGGGAGTGTCAATAAACTCACGATGAATAACAGCTTTAGGAGTTTTCAAACTATTAGAAGCTGAAAAAAAAGGTAATAAAACACACAGTAAATATCACTAGTGATACAATACATATAAAATTCAAAAAATATAAAAATATCACTAGTGATACAACACATACTAGATAATAAAAATCTTAACCAGTAAATATTAAAACATATAAAATATCACAAGTGATACAATACATAACACAAAACAAAAATGTTAACAAGAGAAGTCAAAAATATTAAATATCACTAGTGATATTACGCATATAAAGTTAACTAATAAGCAAAAAAATACTACAAAATAAGCAAAAATAACACAAAATAAGCAAAAATAAGACAAAATAACAATCTGTTTAAAGCAAAATCAACATGTTAAAAACTAATTACACTAACACCTTAATTATAAGCAATATTAAACTATAATGAATAGCTAAAGTCAATAAATTAAACTATAAAATAAAGCAATAATACACTATAATAAAGCAATCTTACTACTCACAAAGCTTGCATTATCAATCAAGAGAAGCAAACGAAACACATCCAGTATTAATCGAACTGCTAACAATACAACATGTGAATCAAATCTATATTAATCGACACTGCTAGCAGGCTACAACATCTTGTTCTGAGGTGAACTTGCAGTTTGATTCAAATCAAAAATTGCCATAAGCGATTATGAATGATTGATGATGATGATGATGATAATGATCGATTGATTATGATGATAATTAAATGAACGATTAAAGATGATGATAATAATCGATTAATGATGATCGAAAAAAAATGATGAAGATCAGTGTAACCGATTGATGGAGGGAAAAAGGGGAAACGGTGGAAAACGGTTAGAGAGAAAACACACACTAACTGTGAGAAAAAGTGAGGAAAATAAAAAAAAGAAATTAAAAAAAGACTTTATATAGTGGCAAAAAATTAGGTTTATTAAGTTTAAATCTTAGATTAATC
The DNA here is from genome assembly GCA_026074375.1 of Tanacetum coccineum. Taxonomy (NCBI): domain Eukaryota; kingdom Viridiplantae; phylum Streptophyta; class Magnoliopsida; order Asterales; family Asteraceae; genus Tanacetum; species Tanacetum coccineum. The sequence goes on along the minus strand of BQNB010059208.1, from coordinate 9,815 downwards.
CCCACCATTAGATCAAACCCAAATGGATGGTGAGGATTTGTCCATTGGTATGCGGGTAGAAACTAGTATGCAAATGAACTTTTGCCTCTACGTTATTCTAATTTAAACATAAGCCATTGTAGTCTACGAATGTAAGATTCATACCTGCATGCAATGGTTGATTAATCATTGTAAATTAGCGGGCTAATGACTTAAAAAGTCATTTAACTTAACATTTTTTGCGGTTGTGTGTAGCCATCTTTTTCTTTTCCCATTATGTCATCAAACTTTCAAATGTGTATCATTGTGTGTATTTTGTGATTATTTTGCCATGTAAAATGACCATTTTACCCTTCGAAATTTGAAAAAAGTAAGGGTAAAATGGTCACAAAATACATACAATGATCGGCATTTAAAAGTTTGATGACAGAATGGAAAAAATAAAAGATGACTACACATAACCGCAAAAAGTGTCAAGTTAGATGATTTTTAAGTCATTAGCCCTAAATTAGCTATACAAATAAGAAACACGAGATCTTAATGTTATTCTTAGATATCAAAGTTTATACAACTGTGTGAGATACAATTAGGGTTTAGAGTTACAGACGTATCTAGATTTGGTATGCTTAGAGAGTATATCTTGATATATTTTTGAAAATCAAAAAATATGAACATGATTTTTTAGAAGATATTATTATAGTTTTTTATATTAAAACACAAATTGTGGCTTGGATGAGTTGGTTAAGCTTGTTAGATATTAAACATAGGTCTTAAGTTCAAATCTTGCCAAGGATTAAGTTTTTTTTAATCCGAAAATTAATGTTATGTAAGTGCCATGTCATCATTGAGGTAAAGTCCAGTCACTAATTCATATTAATTCAGTCATAGTTAGCCCCATATATATATATATATATATATATATATATATATAAGTCCTAATATATTTCTCAAAAATCCTTCTCACGACTAGGAGTTCATGAAAATCTATTTTCATACATTGTTGAG
>BQNB010059207.1:10549-37427 GCA_026074375.1 Tanacetum coccineum | reverse complement strand
AGTAATCATCCAACTCTCATTCTTCTCTCTACTTTCTCTCTCTAACTTCTCTCTACAATTCTTCATATCTTCTCATCTTAGTTTTTTTTTCAATAATGAAGTGAAAGTGATTAAAGGGTAACCTACACAATGTATTTTGGTTATTTGTCAACCGTGTATTCTACTTCTTTTCCGAAAAAGATTTTATAAATTCTTATGCTAATCGAAATTGATTTTCAATAAATAGTTTTTCAAACTTTACACATATGTTGCCATTATCTTTATTTATGACATTTATTTTTCTTTACTACATATATAAACGATTTACCTTAATTTTTTGAAATTTAAGAATCTTGAGAATTTAAAATGTTTAAATGGTAACACTTAATCTCTAATACTTGATTTGAAATTTGTTTGAAAAGAAAAAGACATGCATTGATGTGACGGTTTCAATACAATTTTCTTAGAATTTGTAATTTTTGTAAGACAAAGATGTGGTTAAGTACATTAAAAACATAGTTAACATTTTTATTAGAAAACTCAATTATGAAACTTTCATTACATGTTCTTTCTATAGTCAGCAGCCAGACCCATGATCCTTCTATCCTTATCTTTTGTTTATATCTATCTGTACATTTATTATTATTCATGAAGTGATGTATCTAACTATTAAACAAGTTCTTATACTTTTGCATATATATCATGGTATGATGTTTTGACTTGTTTGTGTAGGATAGAATCAAGCTTGGCAGTAAGTTCAGCACCATAGTTCATGAATATGTTACGGAACCAAGCAGGATATTCACACCAAAATGTTGAATGAAAAGAGAGATGATTTCAAACGAGTGAGAAGTGGAAGAAAAGTCTAACATAAAGACTTCACTATAAAAAAAAAGTGCTTCCCGGGAGACAACCCAGAATGTTATTTAATTTTATCGAGTCTGTCTTCCCAGACATCAATACGGCGTATCCGCTCCATACAATACGTCGTATGATTGTCTGGACGTTATCAGTCTTTACTTTTTATGCACTTTAAAAACATTATTGTCAGTTCTGTCAATACGGCGTATTCATGCACATGATACGGCGTATTCACCAGACTGACCCGTATTTAGTTTGTTTAGTTTAGTTTAAATTAACTGTAGGTACCAAGATAGGAATGCACATGTTTTTCCTATGTTTTATACAGGACCTCGTGAAAGAAATATCGACAAATATTGGTGAAGAATTTACAAATCTGGAGATCTTGAAGTGTTGGAGTCTTGAAACTTCAAGGCGGCTGTTCAACACGAATTCTTGCTAATATACTCAACATGGAGAATCTACCAAGCAATTATCAGGGGAGTTTCTCATTCTAATTCGTTTTAATTCCCGTATTTTTAATGTTTTATCTATACAACGAGAACGTTGTATAATTCAAGTGGGAGGATGGAATTAAAATAATTACTTGTCCTATTTTTCATATTCACACTAAAATGCTTAAATTATGCTCAAATTAAAAAAAAATTAAGCATAATTTTGTGAAATTACTTGATACATAACCCGCACACAATAACCCTTGTTAGATATTGTGAGGATTTAACCTTTCCGTTTCCAAATGTTTACCTAAATTCCACAAAATATGAGTGTGCTGGTGATGTTGTAGACTTTAGAACTTGGCTTGGTATATCACTCGAGACCACAATGATGAGTATTATGGATTTAATTGAAGTAACTTGTTTAAATTGGTAAATTTTAGGATTACACCCAAATCACCTTTACATGATGCTTATTAACTAACTACACCGGTTAGTTAACCTCCCGTTTAAACCCTTTGTTTACTCTCACTTTAAGAGTAAGATTCCCCTAGAACAACCCGTAGAGCCAATCCTTTAGGAACTACACCAATTATTTGTTTCGTTACACCCTTACACCTTAACCTACCCTGTTAGATTAAGTTTAATTTACAGTTGCTAGTTGCTTAAAGTGTAAAGTTTATATTTCCCGAGTCTTGTGTCATTTTCTATCTTTGGTGGTAAATAATTTGTATTTCTGAGTCTTAATGGAGCATTGATTCTATCTTTTAGTGCTGTTGAAAATTTACACATTGCAAATGGGAGTGTATATTTATAGTCAAAACTCATGTGTTTTACACCATCACGAATTAATTGGTGAGTCAATTAATGGATGAGTCCCGAGAACGAAAAGGAGCTAAATCGAAGGAATTATCCAGAATTATTATGATCGTGAAGATGGTGAAACTACTCTGAGTTTCGTATATAGTTAGACTGCAAAAAAAATCGAAAAAATGAGAAAAATTGCAACAAAAAAGAAAGAGAAAGAAAGTTTGAAGATAATCGTTTCGCAAAGCAAGAACCGAAGGAATTACACGAAGGATCGATTATTCGTTGATACAAATCGACCAATGAGTAAGAATGTACAAAGGGAAGATATCGCACACTTACATTGTAGAGTATGTCAAATTTGAGATGATTGAAATTTACCTTACGATAACGCCAACCTTAGGGTGTTGTCTTGATCTATGATCAAGACGTTGTAAATAGTCGTGTCTTTATCATGGTAACGATTTGGGAAAAAGTGTGTCATAGCAACTTGTATCTTAGTCTTAATTCTATTTGTTCTTTTCTGCTTTTTATATAAACAACAATTTACTTCCCCTCTCACCTGAATGATTAGCCACTTGTTTTACGGCGAATAAGGACTTGTTTTGAGCGTTGCATGTCTATTCCGTCGTTACGGGCCATGTATGCATGGTCTTAGGCTGCCTCGTTGGTTTAAACGACCTTTTTGTTAAGAAGTAAAAGGTTCAAAACCCTATATCATTCTTGTCTTCATCCTGAACGTTGGGTTAAATTTGAATAGGGTGTGATCGAACATACATGTCTATTCCGTCGTTACGGCCATGTATGTGTGCTTCAGCTGCCCTGTTGGAGTGGTACAATCTGTGAAAGATTGTAGAATAATCCATCGTAAGCCTTCCATACAAAAACCATATTTACCTTTAATAAACATGTTACTCCTTGCTTTAAGTTGTGGACGAATGTGTCTCCTTGCCAAGCTTATGGATAGAAATACTCCGTCACGACCAGGCAATTAAGCGAATTAGTTACATGTTACCACATAGATTAGTTGAGTAATTTGAGTGTTTTTGTCTTCCTATTTCGTGAGGTGTTTGGTTATATACTTGTAATAGATCAAATAAATGCATTAAAAACAGAAAAATAGTCCCTTTAGGGATACATTTTTTATAAACTCTAAAGCTACTTGAGGACAAGCTAGGATTCAAAGTGGGGGGGGGGGGGTATATGATGACATCAAATACACATTTATTTAACATCATTTATCCCATGTTATTAACCCATTTTATATAGTTATTGCAAATAATTGTTATTTAATCGTTTATATTTGAGAATTGCAGTAATTATGGAGTACTTGGTGAATATTAGCAAAAGGCGCGCAATCTGGAGCTTAAACGAAGATATTTTGAAGATTAATGATTTTGACAACCAATACGCCGTATCCATTAAGGAAGATATGGTGTATCCGTGCCTGCACTCACCAAAGACCACAAAGGAATGAAGAGCAATACGCCGTATCCTATAAGAACACAATACGCCGTATTCAAGATATAGTAAATATATCTGGAAAGATATCTAACCGGGTCCCTACTCTAAGAAACTCTAATACACCGTATCCAATCCCTTGGATACGCCATATCGAACAGACTTCCAGACCCTATAAATACAAAACTCAAAAACAAGTTTTGAGGGTGCTAAATCATATTCTTGATCACCTAAACATAAAAGTCGATATTTTTTTTATTTTTCAGAGGAGAAAAGAGCAGAAAGTTCAAGAACGCTAATCAAAATCCATATGAGAACAGTCGTGTAATTTATAGTACTAGTTTTAGTAAAATCGTTTAGTTTTGGGTATCATTCGTTAACCCCAAGTCTGTGTTATTTTACCTTGGCTAAATTAGTTGCTCTGTGTATTTCTTATGCCGTTTGAAGGCTAATACCTTCGGCTATGCCCATTATTAAAAAGAACTAAAGTGTTGGTATTTGTTTATGCTCGATTTCTTGATTTATCATTGAATTATTGTTTAGTTAATCAATTTATTACTTGTGAACCTACCTTTTGTAATGAACTATCATTCACTAGAGTTAGTGATTAAAGAACAAGTAATCTAAGAGTCCTGGGTTAGCTCTCCATATTGTAATTTAGACATCTAGAATCATAGTATCATAAATATTTCCTGCTAAATCTGTGTCCTAGCTAAGAGAGAAAAAGAGGAAGAGAAGTAGACGAAGGAGAGTAAGGAAGATAAGTAAAATAAAGAGAAAGGTAAGAGAAGTAATAAGAAAGAAGAGTAAGAAGATGGAGATAGAAAGAGTAAAATAAGAGAAAAAGAGGAAAAGGAGAAGTAAAAGAGAACGAGAAGGAGAGCTAAAAAGAGATGAGAAGAAAAAAAAGAGAAGAAGAAAAAAGAGAGAATAATAGAAGAATAGGAAAGTAAAGGAAAGGAAAGAGGAAAGAGAGAGGAGAGAAGAAAAGGGAAGAGGAAAGAGAAAGAAAGGAGAGAAAGAAAAGAAAAAGGAAAATAAAGAGGAAAAGGGAGAAAAAAAAGAAAAAGGGAAGAGAGGGAAGAAGGATAAAGGTAGAAGAAAAGTAAGAGAAAAAAATAAAAGAGAGAAACAGAAGAAAAGAGAGAAGAAAAAAGGAGATAGAGAGTAGAAAAAAAAACAATAGAAGGGAGAGAAAAAAAAAGGAAAAAAAAAGGAGAGAAGGAAAGGAGGAAAAAATAAAGTAAGGAGAGAGAAGGAGAAATAAGAAGAGAAGGAACTAAAAAGTAAGAAAAAAAAAAGGAAAGATAATAGGAAGATAAGGAAAGAGGAAAAAAGAAAAGGAGAAAGGAAAAGGAAAGAAAGGAATAAAAAAGAGTAGTAGAAAAGAAAGAGAAAGGAAATAAAGAAAAAGAAAAAGGAAAGAAAGGAGATGAAAAGGGAAGAGGAAAGAGAAGAAATAAAGGAGAGGGGAGTAGAGATAAAAAAAAGAGAGGGAGAAAAGGAAAGAGGGAGAACTAAAAAAGAAGAAGAAAGAGATAAGAAAAGGGAGATAGAAAGGGAAGAGAGAAAAGAAAAAAGAAAGGAAGAAGAAAAAGAGAGAGAAGAAGAAAAGAGGAGAGAGAAGTAAGGAAGAAGAAGAATATGGAGAAGAAAAAAAAGGAAAGAAGGATAAAAGAGATAGACTTAGAATATGAAAAAAGAAAAAATGAGTGAAAAACAAAGAGAAAGTAAGAGAGAGAAAAAAAAAAGAAGAGATAAAAAAGAAAAAAAAAGAGAAGGTAAAAATAGAAGAAAGAGAAAGAGGAAGAAGTAAAATAGTAGAGGATAAAAAGAAGGAAAGATAAAAAAAAGAGGAGGATAAGAGGAGAAAGGAAGGAGAGAGAGAGAGGGGGAAGAGGAAGAGAAGAGAAGGAGAGAAGATGAGAGAAAAGAGAGGAAAAAAGAAGGAGAAGAGGTATGAGATAGGAAGAAAAGGAGTAGGAAGAACAAGGAAGGATAAGAGAAGGATAAATAAAAAAAAAAAAAAGGATAGAGTAGAAGAAGAGGTCTAAGAAGGTAGAGTAGTGAGAGGAGAGGAAAGAAAAAAAGGTGAGAAGAGAGATAAAAAGCTAAGAAGAAATAGTAAAAAAATAAAGGAAGAAGGGAAAGGTAGAAAAAAGGGAAAGAGTAACGGAAATAAAGAGGGAAAACTAGAGAAAGAAAAAGAGACTATAAGGAAAAAGAAGGAGGTGTAAAGATAAGAAAGAAAAAAAGAAAGAAACTAAGAAGAAGACTAAGAAGAGAAGAAGTAGAGAAAATAGAGAAAGAAGTAAGAAAGGAGAAAAGAATGTAGGAGTAATGAGGAGAGGAAAAAGAGAGAAAAGAAAGAAGAAGGAAAAGAGTAAAGGAGAGAGAGCCCTGCCCCGGAAGCGTGCGTGAGGTTTGCGCGCACGACGACTCAGCCGCTTGCCGGCCTCCCCCTTCCGCTATCTGCCCCGGACCGCCCGGCCCCCGCCCCGCTCGTCTGCTGCCCCCCCTGACCGTCTGTGTTCGCTCGCACGCCTGCCTCGTCCACGACCTTGTACCTTCACGCCGTCTCCGTGCGCCCACCCCGATCAACCTCCCACCCACCGCTGCCACACCCGCCCCTGCGTCTCACCCCGACCGGCGCTCCCCTGTACCCCCACTGCACACCCCTGCTTCAGTACATGTCGTGCCTCCCTGTCCTCTCCCTTCCCCGCGCTGCCTCTACCTTCCACTCCCGCTCCCCCTCAGTCCCCCCCCCTTTGTTCGCCCCTTACCCCCTGGCCTGACATCGCTGACTCTCCCATCCCCTTCTCTCACTCGACCCACCTCCTCGTGAACCACTACCGCCCCCCGTCCCTTGCGCTTCCCTTCTTTGTCCCTCGTTCTCCCCTTCCCTTCCCACGCCTCTTCTCCCCTCACCTCTCACTTCCCCCTTACGATCTCCCCCTCCTCCAACGTACCGACCCTGTCGTCGCATGTGGCGCACCCTCTGGTCCCCTCGCGCGCCGTCTCTCATTCGCTTACCCGGCCCTCTGGTCTCCCTCACTCTTCTCTTGACCTGTTTCTCCTACCACTCCACCCTCCCCCTCCTGTCGCTCGCCCCTTCGCTCATCCTCGCCGTTCCCCGCTTTCCCGATACCGCCCCTCCATTCCACGATCTCCATCACCGCGTCCCCTACTACCCGTCTACCCACGCTCCTCCCTCCCCCGCCCTCTTCTCCTCGGCCCCATTCACTCTTCTCTTCGTCCTCCTGTGCACACCTCCGCTCCTGCGCACTCCTCCCCACGTTTCACCCTTAGCTGCTGCCCCGTTCATTCCTCTACCCCCCTCCCCTCCCCTCCAGGTCTCCTGGCACGCCCTCACGACACCCTCCTTGCCTTCGTAGTCCTCCCCCTTGCCCCCGCCCGTCCTACACCCTCCTCCCCTGTTCCCCCTCCTCTTACCCCCCTCGCCCACAGCCTTCCCCCCTTCTACCGCCCATCTGCTTCGTACCCCCCACCCTTCGAGCTTCTGGCCACTCTCTCTCCGCACCTCCGTCCCCGCCCCCCGACCCCCTGTCTCACCCTACAATTTTCCTACAACCTCGTGCTCGCTATCCGTCGCCCGACCCGTCGCCCATCTACTGTAGCTCGCTCCCCCCCCTGCCTCTCGTCTGCCCCCCTCGCCCCCGCCCCCCCCCGCCCTCACGCGGCCTGCCCTCACGTCCCTCACCTCGTCCCTTCTCTACTTCTCTCCACCTCTCCACCCCTAGCCATCTTCTTGCCCTTTTGCGCCTTGCGTCCGGCCCGACACTCGTCTCCCCCACACAAAAAGGCCTCATCCCGCCCCCAACCCGTGCTCCCCTCTACCTGCTCTCTCCTCACCTCTCGACTCTACTCCCTTGCTCCTATCTCCCTCCTCCGCCCTCTCTGGACCCCCCTCTCTCTCCATCTCGTCTCGTCTTCCCTCTCCCTTCCACTGGCCGCCCTCCCACTCTCCTTCTGACCTCCCCACCTCCCTTTCTTCCCCCTCGTTTCTTTCTCAACACCAAAACTGTCATTGTCTCCTACACTCTTCCGCCTCTTTCTACCCACTCTCTCCCGGGCACGTGGCCGCCCCTCCCCTACTCCTTTAACCCCTACCTTCTTACAGCGGTCTTCTCTACCGACTTTACTGACTCCGTAACTCTCCGCTCCTCTCTCCCCCCCTCTGTCGCGCGAGCACCTTCTGCCTCCGCATATCTTCTTCTTGGCTCGCGCCTCAGGCGCCCTCCCTTCCTGCCTCCGCCTTCCCCCCCAGCGCCTTTCCCTTCAGCTCCCTCTCCAACCTCGCTCTCCTTCACGTCCTACTGTCCCGCCCTCCGACGTCCCAACCTAACACTTCGTTCCCACTGTGCCCTCCCCGCGCTAACCCTCCCTACCTACTACCCTGACTCTTCCCCTCTATCTCCACTCTACTTCACCCCGCCCCCCGTCCGCCCTCCATCCCGCTCCCCCTCTGCCCCTGCCCCCCCACCTCCCACCCCTGCCCCGCGTAACGACCGCTCGACTCTCGCCATCCCACTCCGCCACCACTTGTCTCTCGTCTGTCGCCGCGCCCCCACCTTCAAAACCTTCTAGCTGTCCGCTCATTCACTCACCCCCCGCGCTCCTCCCCTTCCACACCCCGTGTCGCTCTACCCGCCGTCCATCTCTTTCACTCCCTACTTTCGTGCCTCTACCCCCCTCATTCTCTCTCTCCTCCTCGCCCTCTCTATCTCTCGCCTGCTCCCCCCACACTACACCCTACGTCTCTCACCCTACTCCACCTCGACTGACCCGCTCCCTCGATCTTACCGACTCCTCTTCGCGCCCGCCCCCTCTCTCCTGCTCTCTCTGCCACTCCTTCCGCTTCGTCCCCACCTTCCTCCACCCTCTACCCCTCTCCTCAGTCTCCCCCTCCTAACCTCCTCTTTCCCTCCCCCCCCCCACCCTCTCCCTGCCCCTACCCTTCCCTACCGGCTCTACCCTGCCTCCTCCGCTACTACCTCGCTGCCCTCTCACCTCAACGCGTCCTCTACTCGGCGATCAACTGTTTTTAACCTCCCTCACCTGCCACCTCCCCAATCCCTCGTTCTGCTTTACGTTGGCGCCCCTCGCTTCTCCCCTTCGTCTCCCTCCCTCTCCTCCTCCCCCCCCCGTGCCTTAGCCCTGTACCCCTCCCCTCTGACCTGCTGCTCCTCGCACTTCACAACATCAACTGTCATCCCCTATACACCTAGTGAAAATGACCCATGAAACAAGCAACTTCTTGAATCCACTCCGGCGCCCCTCTGCTACTACCCCCGCCACCCGAACAGCAATACCATAGTGCACGAACGCCCCGAGGACCTCACATCGTATACCACGCCACCCATTCCGCGTACAGTTGGACCCGCAATCATCGCACTTGGATCCCACGCACCCCAAAGTGCATACACCCAACTACAACTCTACTCAACCACACCACTCCTTCAGCTAATCGGCTGCAGCAATAAATTGTATCCTCCTTCCTGTCACACTTAGAAAACGGTAAGCTTGAACCCGCCTCGCGAAATACATAAAAGCACATACCGCAACGCACGAAGAAACCATATGCACTACCCACACCAAGCCCAACCTATAAAATTGTCAACAAACAGTGAAAAAACAATATTATCAAAAATATAGGCTCTACAGCTCTATACTCTATCTTGTTACCTATGCTATAGGGCGTCGGATAAACGGCCTTTGAACTGATTTAAGTCACCAACCAAAACCGTGCTAGTCTCTCAGGAATGAAAAACCCTATATACATCGTAACCTAGACGGATTAGACCCTGTACCAAGGTTTAGAATAGAATAGAAATAACATAGATAAGCAAAACCAAAATTATTAAATTACAGAGATAGATTAAAACCATCTGCTTTAAGTGTTCTACGTCCCGTACTACTTTAATGCCTGTAAAAGTGTTGATATTTTGTTTAGTCTGGCAAATAATAAATTAAAACTTAAATCATAAAAATATACACCACACAACGACACATCAAGAGTTGTAAGAGAGAATATGAGTTAGTGTGTTACAAATAGTTTGAGAGGATGCCACTGTTTATAAGCTAAACTTCGTAGTTGAAGAGCAGCTCACTGCTAGGGTACTTGGAGCAAATTTTCAAAAAACTTGGAAAGTAAACAACACAAGCTTGAAATTGCAGGCGTGCATTGTCTTGAACGAGGTTTGAGACTCATCTGATAAACGACTCACTTTGTCTTGTACTTAAGACTTATTTCTTTTCTTTATTTTACTGCTATCTATTGAAAGTAAACACTTGATCTTTTACTCTTGGCTCAAATGATCTTAAGTGAACCTGCACATATTTCACTGCTAATAAGTATCAAAATTTACGAGAATTGCCAATAATAAATACACCACCGCCACCCACAAAAATATGTACAAATAAGGCGTTAACAATCCCCCTCCTAAGATCTAGTTAGTTTCACTTATACAAAGAAGGGAGATATTGTACGTTAAGAGTAACCTTATTGGTGTTTTCCAATTCTTTACTAGTGGGAATTTGTTAAAATACTCATCATCCAAGTCATTCTCTTCTTCATCCTCCACTATTTTCTCCTTCTAAATCTTGCTTCTATATCTTCTTAAAAAATTTCCTCGATCAAATTCCTTCATCCAAACATTATGGTTCACTGGTGGGGGTTAAACATATTAGAGTGTCCGACTGCATCATCGGAATAGCAAGGTCAACTAGGTTCGAAAGATTACAAGGATTTGTAAGCTATAGAACCCTTAGTCCATATTGGTAAGTGGTGATGATGGATCAGTTCCCATAGTGAAGAGCGAAATTAGCCAATGGACTTTTACAACAAACACAGTAAGAAAAAGATAGACTAAGAGAAAAGCTTCTGAAAAAGTAAAATCCTCATTGATAGAATCTAGTGAGATAGACCTATTCTAGATTATCAAATTGAAACCTATACTATTCTCCATCCGTTCAGCGACGCTAAAAACTTGAAGCGGCGGTTGCACACCAAGTTTTTAGAACCCACCTAGGCATGCGTACTAACCAATTAGTTGTATATAGGGCAAGACCGAGGAGTTGATCGTTTCTCTAGAGAAAAGTGAGGTAGTTCAAAATGTGTGTCGCCTAAATCTAATGGTTAAGGGATATTCTTTTTGTAATATTAAATAATATATGAAATTAATCCTGAATCAAATAGTTAAATGAGGTGGGTTTAAACTAAGTTAAATCTACTCCTAATACGCAAGGAATTGTAAAATGGTAGGAACTCATATATGGGAAAAAGCGTGCTCACTTAAGATATACTACTACTACTCCCTAGAATACTACTAACCTAATCTATTGTGTGTCACACCCTTGCCAGTGCAATGTGAAGTATTCCTTATATTATGAGTTTGTGTTAGATCTCACGTCTTATATGCGTTAGCCCTAAGCGAACAACACATGTTAGATTGCCTATGGATATACCTAATGTCACACCACTAAAATATCGCATTGGTAAGGTAACCGGGGCGTAACTTCATAGCACAAGAAACACAAGAATATAAACAACAACCTCTAAATGAGTTGTTTTGCAAAGGCATTCATTCGATATATTTGGATAAAATAAGTTTTTACAAAATACACTTCATAGTTTCAATACATAATAGAAATAATGGTTTAAAGGTAATAAAATGAATGAGATTTATTCAGTAAAATCACATGTGAGCAACAACGAAGATGACCTAACAAATGTGAGACTCCATGATGCTAGCCATTAAGTTTGCAAGTTTATGGACCTGAGAAAATACATGCTAAAACGTCAACATGAAGTTGGTGAGATTATAGGTTAAAATAAGTATAAATGTGGAAACAGATTTTTGAGTGTGTGTGATTATTATAACACATACAATATCACACAAAAAATATGCGTACTTTGCACTATAGCCAGGAATAACGGAACCCTTAACCCAAGATTAGTTTGTTACAAGTTGCCTCGGCAAGGTGTTTTTCATCACCAAAGTAACGCCAAAATGAAATGCGCCCGTTTCACATGGTAGCTAATTGTTATCTAACCAGATGGGGGTTGTCAACTCTAATAGATATACTCACAACGTTCATGCTTACACAAAGTAATTAACGGTTCATGACAGTAGGGACTTCATGGCAATAGGGAAAGTTAGGCATTTCATAAAAGTATTAATTACTTGTATCCATAAGTAAAATTAAGAAATATATTCTCACCTCAAGTATTTCAAAACAAGTAAAAAGAAAGGCTACGAAACTCACCTCAAGTAAATAGGTGATTTGGTAGTAGTACGAGTTCAAAAGTAGGTAAAGTATCCTAACTGTAACCTAATTTAATAATAAGGTGCTTTAGGTATGTGGAAAACTAAAAGGGGGGTTGAATAGTTTACCACTTTTTAATTTAAGGTTTTAAAGTGTTTATAAAAATTCTAGATTCGACTTTATGTGAATTCAACACTTGCACAATATGAACAATATACTTATCTAAACAATCAATAAGATAGTATGAAAAAATAATGTAAGACAAGAGATAAGAGTAAGAACAATCAAACCACAATGCGAGGATTTATAGTGGTTCGGTAATGAAGCACCTCTTCGCCCCTACTGCCCTACTCCACACTTCCCCGAAAGCACCTAACTCGAGAGTTCTCACTATGTCAAGAAGCCCCTTAAGGCATAGAAAACCTTACACAACTTTCGCTTATCTTGATTTACTTGACACTGAAGCTAGAGTCGAGTGTCTATACTTAGCTAGAACCAATCTACAGGAATTGGGGGGGGGGAGGGGGGGGGGGGGGTAAATGGGTGGGGGGGGGGGGGGGGGGGGGGGGGGGGGGAGTGTATACCACAAACTTCACAACTTCACTACACAACTTGACTTCACGACTTGATCACGACTACACAACTTCTTCACACCACTACTTCACCAAGCCACTACTATAATCACCTATCTAACACTACTAGGAAAGATCACCAAGATCTAACTATACTTATAACAATCACCAAGATCTAACAACTACACAACTTTACAAGATTTACAAGTTATGATATGGATCCAATAAGATTGCAACAACACATAAAGGTGTAATACTTCTTCACTTGATGATGGAAGTATTCTTCTCTTGCACTTGAGGAATTGAGCTTGGATCACTTGGAAACAAAGTTTTATGATTAGATGATCAAAGGATTTTAATGAGATGTGTGGGTTGTTTTAGAACTGAAAGAAAGAGTGCAAAAGGTGAGAAAATAGTGGGGAATAGTCCAGTATTTTATAGGCAAAATACTGGAGGAGCGTCTACCTATGGGCGGTCCCCTAAAAATTATGGGGTACTGCCCACCTATTTTAAGGGGACCGCACCATTGGTAAAGCTCTCCAGTTTGCCCTATAAAGACTGGATATCCCACTATTTTCTCACCTTTCTGCACTCTTTCTTTCAGTTCTAAAACAACCACACATCTCATTTAAATCCTTTGATCATTTAATCATAAAACTTTGTTTCCAAGTGATCCAAGCTCAATTCCTCAAGTGCAAGAGAAGAATACTTCCATCATCAAGTGAAGAAGTATTACACCTTTATGTGTTGTTGCAATCTTATTGACCATATCATAACTTGTAAATCTTGTAAAGTTGTGTAGTTTGTATAGATTCTTGGTGATGTTAATAAGTATAGTTTTTAATCTTGGAGATCTTTCTAGTAGTGTTAGATATAGTGATTATAGTAGTTGCTTGGTGAGTAGTGGTGTGGAAGAAAACTAAAGAGTTGAAGAAGTTGTGTAGTCGTGAATCAAGTCGTGATCAATTGGTGTAGTGAAGTTGATCAGTTGGGTAGATTAGGTTTCTAGCTAAGATTAGAACACGACATCTAGTCTTAAGTGTCAAAATCAAGATAAGCGGAAAGTTGTGTACGGTTTTCCTCTGCCGATATAGGGAACTTCTTGACCATAGTGAAGAAAACTCTGAAGTTAGGTGCCTCTGAAAGAGTGGAGTAGGGCGAAGGAGGTGCTTCAATTACCGAACACTATAAATCCCTCGCGTTGTGGTATTGATTGTTCTTACTCTTATCTCTTGTTCTTAACAATTATTTTTTTTCATACTATCCTATTAAATGTTTAGATAAGATATAATGTTCATATTGCGTGGCACGTGGTTTGAATTCACATAGAGTCGAATCAAGAATTTTTATAAACACTTAAAACCTTAAATTAAAAGTGTAAACTATTCAACCCCCCTTTTATTTTCCACATACCTAAAGCAACTTATTATTAAATTAGGTTACGTTAGGATATCTTTCTACTTATGACTCTTACTACTACCAATCACCTATTTACTTGAGGTGATTCGTGATCCCCCCCCCAGCCTTTCTTTTTTACTTGTTTTGAAATACTTGAGGTGAGAATATATTTCTTAATTTTACTTATGGATACAAGTAATTAATACTTTTATGAAATGCCTAACTTTCCCTATTGCCATGAAGTCCCTACTGTCATGAACCGTTAATTACTTTGTGTAAGCATGAACGTTGTGAGTATATCTATTAGAGTTGACAACCCCCATCTGGTTAGATAACAATTAGCTACCATGTGAAACGGGCGCATTTTATTTTGGGTACTTTAGGTGAATGGAAAAACACCTAGCGAGGCAAACTTGTAACAACTAAAACTTGGGTTAAGGGTTCGGTATCATGAGCTTAGTGCAACAGTAATATTTTTTGTGTGATATTGTATGTGTTATAATAATCACACACACTCAAAATCGTTCCACACTTATACTTATTTTAACCTATAATCTCACCAACTTCATGTTGACGTTTTAGCATGTATTTTCTCAGGTCCATAACTTGCAAACATCATGGCTAGCATCATGGAGTCTCATTTGTTAGAGTCATCTATCGTTGTTGCTCACATGGAGATTTTATGAATAAATCTCATTCATTTTATTACCTTTAAACCATTATTTCTATTATGTATTGAAACTATGAAGTGTATTTTGTAAAAACTTATTTTATCCAAATATATCGAATGAATGCCTTTGCAAAACAACTCATTTAGAGGTTGTTGTTTATATTCTTGTGTTTCTTGTGCTATGAAGTTACGCCCCGGTTACCTTACCACTGCGATATTTTAGTGGTGTGACATTAGGTATATCCATAGGCAATCTAACATGTGTTGTTCGCTTAGGCTAGCATATAAGCGTGAGACTAACCAAACCATAATATAAAGGAATACTTCACATTGCACTAGCAAGGGTGTGACAACACGATAGATTAGGTAGAGTAACTAGGGAGTAGTAAATCTTAAGTGAGCACGCTTTTTCCCATATATGAGTTCCTACCATTTTACAATTCCTTGCGTATTAGGAGTAGATTTAACTTAGTTTAAACCCCCTCTTAAACTATTGATTCAAATTAATTTCATAAAATATAAAATTACAAAAAGAATCATCCCTTAACCCTTAGATTTAGGCGACACACATTTTGAACCTACCTCACTATTCTCTTAGAGAACGATCAACTCCCCGTCTTGGCCTATACTACATCTACAATGGTTTAGGTACACTGCCATTGATGGGTAACTAAAACTTGGTGTTTGCAACCCGCCGCATCAAGTTTTTAGCGTCGCTGCTGGAGAATAGTTTAGGTTTCAATTTATATCTAGCTTAGGTCTACTCACTAGATTCCTATCAAATGAGATTTTACTTTTTAGTAGCTTTCTCATAGTCTATCTTTTCTTTATGTGTTTGTTCGTAAAAAGTCCATTGGCTATTTCGCTCTTCACTAAAGGAGAACTCGAATCCATCATCACCAACCTTACCAAATGACTAAAGGGTTCTATAGCTTAACAAACTCCTTGAATCTTTCGAACCTAGTTGACTTGCATCCCGATGATGCAGTCGACACCTAACCTAGGTTTAACCCACCACCAGTGAACCTCATGTTTTTGGAAGAAAGAATTTTGATCTAGGAAAATTTTATAAGAAGATATAGAATGAAGAATTAGAAGAGAAAATAGAGGAGGATGAAGAAGAGAATGACTTGGATGATGAGTATTTTAACAAATTCCCCACTAAGGAAGAATTGGAACACCATAGGTACTTATACACGACAATCTCCCATCTTTTTATAAGAGACTACCTATAATTAGGAGGGGGATTGATAACGCCTTAATTGTACATATTTTTGGTGGCGTTGTTGTATATATTATTGGCAATTTCTCGTAAACTTGTTGAATACTTAATAGCATGAAATAATGGCAGTTCACTTAAAGATCATTTGACCAAGAAGTTAAAAGGATACAAGTGTTTACATGAATAGAAATTCAAGCTAAATAAAGAAAAAGAAATAATCTAAAGTACAAGAAAAGTGCGTCAGTTTATCCAGATGAGTCAAAACCTCGTAAGCAATGCCCGGCCGCACTTTCCCACTTGTGTAGTTTACTTTTCCAAGCATTTATGAAACTTTGGCACCAGTACCCAAAGTGAGCTGCACTTCAACACGAATTATAGCTTTAAACAGTGCATCCTCTCAACCATTTGAACAACAACTCATAATCATCTCTTACAACTCTTGATGTGTCGTTGTGTGGTGTATATTTTTATGATTTAAGTTTTAAAATTATATTTTGCCGACTAAACCAAAAACAACACTTTAACAGGCAAGTAGGGCGTCGAACACTTAAAGCGAGGTTAAATCTATCAATTTAATTAATAATTTGGTTATCTAATCTATGTTAATTCTATTCTATTCTAACCTATGGTCACTAATCCTAATTCTAACGAGAAAATAGGGTTTTCAGCCTGAGAGACTGGAACAGTTTGGTTGGTGACTACAATCAATTCAAGGCACTTTAACACACGCAAGCTATTAAACAAAAGATAAAAGAGCAGTAGAGCCAAATATAAGAAAACTGTATTAACCATTATTAATCCAATTATAATGTTGGTTTGTTTATTGAGTGCAATGGTTTCTTCTTTCGAAGCGGTATATCATTATTAAAACTTAGGCGTTACATCATCCTAATACATAGATACATTAATTCTGCACAATTAAAGCATCCGCATAAAGCATCCTTATTTGCTGATTATAATCTATCTTAGGGATTAAAGCAATGGTGATCTTGTTAAACCCTAGCTCATAAAGACTTTACCCACACTACCGCTTAATGGTGATATATACACTAGTATTCACTTGTCCTAACAATCCAATGGAATCAGAACGTATTTTGTTATTAACTAGGTATCGCCTTCTAGTCAACTCTCAATAAACATTGGCAATATCCAAATTAACTAGTTAAGCCCGAAGCATATCCTAGACACAGATTTAGCAGGACAATATTTATGATACTATGATTCTAGATGTATAAATTACAATATGGAGAGCTAACCCAGACTCTAGATTACTTGTTCTGTATCACTAAATCTAGTTGAATGATAGGTCATATACAAAAGCGCGTTAACAAGTATAAATTGATAAACATAAACAAGCATTCAATAATAAATCAAGAAATTGAGATAAACAAATACCAAACATTCAAATCTTTATAATAATGGCTAATACCCGAAGGTATTAGCCTTCAAACGTCATAATAAATACAAAAGAAATTATTTAGCCAAGGTAAACTAACCGAGTTAACGAATGATACCA
Source organism: Tanacetum coccineum (assembly GCA_026074375.1). Classification (NCBI taxonomy): domain Eukaryota; kingdom Viridiplantae; phylum Streptophyta; class Magnoliopsida; order Asterales; family Asteraceae; genus Tanacetum; species Tanacetum coccineum. The sequence goes on along the minus strand of BQNB010059207.1, from coordinate 20,218 downwards.
AAAATTAAACGATTACTAAAGTATATAAAATTACACGATGTCTCCTATGGAATTGATAGCGTTCTTGAACTCTTCTGCTCTTTTTCTCCTCTGAAAATCGACTTTTATGGTTTAGGTATCAAGAATATGATTTAGCACCCTCAAAACTTGTTGTGAGTTTGTATTTATAGGGTCTGAAGTCTGTTCCGATATGCGTATCCAAGGGATTGGTATAACGGTGTATAGAGTATACTTAGAGTAGGGACCACGTTTGATATCTTCCAGAATATTCATATACTATATCTTGAATACGGCGTATCGAGTTCTTCTAGATACGGCGTATTGCTCTTCATTCCTTTGTGGTCTTTGGTGAGTGCAGGCACGGATACACCATATCTTCCTTAATGGATACGGCGTATTGTTGTCAAAATCATTAATCTTCAAAATATCTTGTTTAACACCAGATTGACGCCGCCTTTGGCTTAATATTCACCAATTACTCCATAATTACTGCAATTCTCAAATATAAATGATTAAGTAACAATTCTTTGCAATAACTATACAAAATGGGTTAATAACATGGGATAAATGATGCTATAAAATAGACGTTATTTGATGTCATCAAATACCCCCCCCCCCACTTGAATCCTACTTGTCCTCAAGTAGCCTTTAGAAGTTTATAAAAATGTATCCCTAAGGATATTTTCTGTTAAAGCATTTATTTGATCTATTACAAGTACACAACCAAAACACGCCACGAAATAGGAAGACAAAAACACTCAAATTACTCAACTAATCTATGTGGTAACATGTAACTAATTCGCTTAATTGCCTGTCGGTAGACGAGTAATTCTATCAAATGCTAGCAAGGAGACACATCTCCCACCACTAAAGCCAAGTAAGCAACTAGTTTTATAAAGTAAATAGGGTTTTTTGTATGGAAAGGCTTACGGTTGATCATTCTACAATCTTTCACCAGAAGTACCACTCCAACAAGGCAGCTGAAGCACACATACATGGCCGTAATGACGGAATAGACATGTGTGTTCGATCACATCCTCATTCAAATTTAACCAACGGTTAGGATGAAGAATGATATAGGGTATGAACCTTCTAACTTTCACCAAAAGTCGTAAACCAACGAGGCAGCTAAGACATGCATACATGGCCGTAACGACGGAATAGACATGCACGCTCAAACAAGTCCTCATTCGCGTAAAACCAGTGGCTAATCATCAGGTGAGAGGGAAGTAAATTGTTGTTAAATAAAAATCAAGAAACAAATAGATTAAGACTAGAACAAGTGCTAGACACTTGTTTTTCCCAATCGTTACCATGACAAAGACGCGACTATTTACAACGTCTTGATCATAGATCAAAGACAACAACCTAAGTTGGCGTTCTCGTAACGGTCAACTTTCCAATCATCTCAAACTTTACATACTCTACAAGGTAAGTGGCGATATCTTCCACTTTGTACAATACTCTACATTGTCGATTTGTATCAACGAATAATCGATCCTTCATGTAATTCCTTCGGTTCTTGCTTTGCGAAACGATTATCTTCAAACTTTCTTTCTGTTTCTTTTTTTGTTGTAATTTTTTCTCATTTTTTCGATTTTTTTTGCAGTCTAACTATATACGAAACTCAAGGTAGTTTCACCATCTTCACGATCATAATAATTCCGGATAAATCCTTCGATAGCTCCTTCGTTCTTCGGACTCACCATTAATTGACTCACCATTAATTGTGATGGTAGTAAAACCACATGAGTTTTGACTATAATATACATTCCCATTTGCAATGTGTAAATTTCCAACCGCACTAAAGATAGAAAATGACATAAGACTCAGGAAATACAAACTTTACACTTTAAGCAACTAGCAACTGTAAATTAAACTTAATCTAACAGGGTAGGTTAAGGTGTAAGGGTGTAACGAAATAAATAATTGGTGTAGTTCCTAAAGGATTAGCTCTACGGGTTGTTCTAGTGGATCTTCACTTTAAAGATGAGAGTGGAAAAGGGTTTAAACTGGAGGTTAACTAACCGGTGTAGTTAGTTAATAAACAACATGGATAGGCTTTTTGGGTGTAATCCTAAAAATTTACCAATGTAAACAAGTTACTCCAATTAAATCCATAATACTCATTATTGTGGTCTCGAATAGATATACCAAGCCAAGTTCTAAAGTCTACTACATCACCGACACACTCATATTTTGTGGAATTTGGGTAAACATTTAGAAACGGATAGGCTAAATTCTCATAATATCTAACAAGGGTTATTGTGTGCGGGTTATGTATCAAGTAATTTTCACAAAAGTATGCTTGAAATTTTTTTAAATTTGAGCATAATTTAAGCATTTTAATCATTTTAATGTGAAAAATAGGACAAGTAAACATTCTAATTCCATCCCCCCACTTGAATTATACAACGTCCCCCCCCCCCCCCCCCTCGTTGTATAGATGAAATATTAAAAATACGGGATTTAAAAAGAATTAGAATGAGAAACTCCCCTGATATATGCTCGGTAGATTCTCCAGTTTGTGTTTATGAGTAAGATTGTGTGTTGAACATCCGTCTTGAGTTTTCAAGACTCCAACACTTTAAGATCTCCATATTTGTAAATTCTCCACCAATATTCGTCGATATTTCCTTTATGAGATCCTGTGTAAAACATAGGAAAAAAACATGTATTCCTATCTTGGTACCTGTGGTTAATTCAAACTAAACTAAACAAACTAAATACAAGTCAGTCTGGTGGATACGTTATATCATGTGCATGAATACGCTGTATTTCCAGAACTGACAAAAATGTTTTTAAAGTGCATAAAAAGTAAAGACTGGTAACGTCCAGACAATCAATACGCCGTATGATATGGAGCAGATACGCCGTATTGATGTCTGGGAAGACAGACTCGATAAAATTAAATAACAATCCGGGTTGTCTCTCGGGAAGCACTTTTGTTTACAGCTAAGTCTTTAAGTTAGACATGTCTTCAGCTTCTCTTCATTTAAAATTGTCTCTCTCTTCTCCATTTAGTATTTTGGTGTGAATATCCTGCTTGGTTCCGTAAACTTAACATTGAACTATGGTGCTGAACTTATTGCCAGACTTGATTCTATAATACACAAACAAATCAAAACATCATACAATGATATATACGCAAAAGTATGAGAACCTGTTTAATAGTTAGATACATCATGACATGAATAATAATAAATGTACACAATTAAGGAAAATTAGTGAATAAGATCTATTTAGATACGCTTGTTATTCATACTATTATGATTGTGGGTCCTGCTGTGCTACGGATGTGCTGGCCTCGCCAATCCTGCATCTTACGTGTCTCTGATACCGTGCCTCTGATACTCTCTAGGTGTTTGAGAATAGCTAGTGTATGTCATGCCAGCCCTGTCTATCATCCGTGCGAGGCTAATGGTAGTCCATGTATAGAATCTGGAAAAATCGTGAGCCATCGTATCAATCACCTCACGCTGCTCAGCTAACGTCCCATGTATCTCATGCACGTCCTCCTCTAATCTAGCCATCCTCTATGGCATAGTCCTGGTAGCAACTGGTGGTGGTGGTGGAGCCTGTATGGGTGCCGGATCCGCCTGGCCACCCTCATCAATAATAGGGGCATCTTGAGCTACTCCAGGGGCACCAGCCACAGCATCGGGCTACCTCTCTGTCCCATGGCCACCTATGCCCAAGTATCATCTAGCTGCTCACAAATTTGTAGTCTAACCAACTCAACCATATCAATAATTGGAAGCTTAGGGGTAATAACTGTCAATCCTCCAAGTATCTCCATAGTTAGGAGTCCAAAATGCTCAGCCAATCGAGCCACAAACTGTCCACCAGTGATATGAGCCTCGCTCTTCCTCCTAGCAGAAAACCTCTTCAGATATCAGGCCAATAAGTAAGGGATGTTGACCGATCCTACATCCAGCCCTCTCAAATAAAACAAATCAGTCACGGTCAACTTTTCAGGTGCATGACTCCTCCCAACAATACTATGTGCCATCATCCTATAGCAAAGTCTTAGCATCGGACCTCGAATCAAAGTGTAGGAAGGGGGAGGTCCTAAGAAATCTCCATCAGTAGAAATACCCCTCCAATAATCATGCAGATCCCCCTTCATAGGGATCGTCCTCTCACTCTCACTCCAGTACCTAGCAAAACCGGGGACTCTATCTCCTCCCCGATATGTAATCCTAAAGCCAGAATAAACTGCCTCCAGCTCAAACGTCTCATGGCTCCATCTAACTAAAACTGAATAGTATCAAGAGCATCCAAGTCAAGTAATACCTCTCTAAATCGAAGCATACTAAGGAACTCCATAATGAGCTCCCAAACCAGTGGTCCCCTAGTATTAAACAGCCTCCCCTAAGCTCGACTAGTGGATACTACTACACCGGCATCATCATGGTGCTCCATCACCATCCTAGCAAACAAACCGTCCCTCATAAGCTCGGGCATCCCCTAAAAATCTACAACCTGAACCCGGTGTATCTCTCGACTGTAAATCCTCTCCAACCTCTCCTCGAAGTCAGCAATATCCGCATCAGTATACTCTAAACCCTGGTACCTAAGAAATGGGTGTCTCTGCTCACGTGGTGGTAAGGGTTCCATATCTGCGAAATTAACGAGAAAAGTTCAAGGATTACAAAATCTAAATATTCTGTCCTGAGAGTGGATACGATGTATTTATAAATAGATACACCGTATAGGGATCAATATGGTTAATACGCCGTATAGGTGTTTAGTCAATACGACGTATGGGTCGGAAAATTCAAGATCCTATTTAAGTCAATACGCCATATTATTTAAGTCAATACGCTATATTCATTTTACTGAATACGTTGTATTGAGGTTTTAAAATTGGGTCAAACCCTAACCCTAATTCTAATTAGAAATCAAATTTGAAATAGTAAATTGATACGGGAAAGGGAAAAAATTGTTACCTTATGATCTTGATGAAGAAAAGAGTAATTATGAATCAAAAACAAGAAATCTCCAAGAAATTTAGTGGTAAAAATCTTTCGTGCGTGTGAGAGTGAAAAAGTAGTGGTAAATCTCAATCCGGTGTATCAGAGGGGTTTTATACCCAAACTCGATACGCCGTATCGTGGTTTGGTTAATACGCCGTATTGGCGAATTTTGTTTGACTTAGTTAACATTATTAAAAACAGTGGATACTCCATATAGGTTTTATCCTAATACGCCGTATCCATTATTGGAGACCAATTTTCCTAAAATAAAGCAAAGAAAACATACCTTGGCCTTCGCAACATTATCGCACGATCACCATCCTTATAATACCGCTTAGGGTCGAACGAAATGCCAAACAGAACATATAAATTTATAATGAGAAAGAATAGCATTTCATTTGCGTAATGAGTCCAAATCATGATATTTACTTTTAAATTTATGACAAAACTTCCCGTCTTGAAAGTTTTAGTGAATTTATCATGACTTGTTTCAGAAAGCACATTTGACCCTTGTATAATTTTATTACCCTTTGAAGACTGTATTATATCGATATCATTATCATCATTGTCTTTTTCTGGCTTTAAATCATCGAGATGATTTTCGTTGAAGGGGAATAGATCATTAAAGTACAAAACATTATATTTAGACAATGATGTTTTGTCTTTTAAATCAAATTCATCGATATGTTGAGGGTTTAAAATTGGTTCAGTTGATAAATTTGATTTAGACGTTAGAGCATCATTGTAAACAATGGTTGGAAATTCATTCTTAAAATCTTTAAAGAAGTCTAAATCATCAAAACAACTGATAGCAGGCTCACATGATGGAAGTGAAGGCATAACTTTTTCATTATCGTTTTTCGAATCCGTTTTCAAATCATTACTAGAAATTTTTTTTATAAGAAAATGAGTTTTTGTCAAAAACTACTGTGTAATATTCATCGTCGGAATCGTCAAACGAAACTCTAAAGTTAATTTCATCGTTAAGAGAACTTACTGTGGGTTCACAAGAAAGTGCTTTTGATGATACCTCATCATTAAAGGATATAGCTGGGAATTAGGTTTCAACGGATCTGAGGTCGTGAATATCTTCATCATACCAGATCTTACCATACTTAGCAGTTTCCCAGTTAAACACTTTCCCATGTTTTTGAGTTTTTTATTCCTCGAGCCTAATGTATTCCTCTATAGTAATGTCTGGATCGTCCATCCTATGACAATCTTACTAAAAAAATTGTTAAATAACCAATACATTGTATTTAGTGAACTGAATACGCCGTATAACACAAACAGAATAAACAAGCAGGAATCTAAATTACACTAATCTAATTAACACTACTCCTAAGGGTTAGATCTAATCTAATGCTAAAAACCAAAACATAAAATAAAAATTAAGATTAATTTTCACTCCTCGCCAATGGCGCCAAAAACTTGATGTGTCATTGTGTGGTGTTTATTTATGATAGTTCAAGTTTTAAATTTATATTTTGCCGACTTAACCAAAAACAACACTTTAACGGGCAGTGTACCCGGTCGGTGGTAGATTCGTGGTAAGTAGGGTGTCGAACACTTGAAGCGAGGTTGAATATGTCAATTAATATATATTTTGGTTTATCTAATCTAAGTTAATTCTAATCTATGTCAAACCTATGTTAATCTTATATTAGTTCTAATCCTAATTCTAACAGGTAAAAGGGGGGTTTTAGCCTGAGAGACTGGCACGGGTTTGGTTGGTGACTATAATCAATTCAAGACACTTTAACCCACGCAAGCTAATTAACAGAAGATAAAAGAGCGGTCAAGCCTTATGATAGAAAACTGTATTAACCATTATTAATCTAATTAGAACGTTTCTCTCGAGGTGGCATGTCATTCTTAAGACTTAGGCGGAACTTCTTCCTAAGACATAGATACGTTAATTCTGTCACAATTAAAGCATCCGCATAAAGCATCCTTATATGCTGATTATAATATATCTTAGGGATTAAAGCAATGGTGATCTTGTTAAACCCTAGCTCATAGAGACTTTACCCACTTACCGCTTAATGGCGATTTATACTCTAGTAGTCCACTTGTCCAACTATCCAATGTAATCAGTATGTTTTTTGTTGAATTATCTAGGTTCACCTTCTAGTCAACATGTTCAATAAACTGGTGTAGTTCAAATTTATATACCAATAGTAATAAATCTCGTAAGAATTCTTTGCCAAAATACTTCTCAACCAAGAGAAATATAAGGTAGAAATCTCACAAAATAAAACACAATTTGTATATTTTTATCCGGGAAGTACTTATCCTCGGGTCGTGTCCCAACGAAATCGTGAATTGAGAATTTAAGAATAATTCGGATTCGAGCTTAGAATGATAAAAGACTTTTGAATTGTTGATTATACTACAAATGTAATAGCAAGAATTAAAGAAACAATGAAATAGCACGAAATTTAAATGCACACAAACGTATTAAACGCAAGCTAAAACTGAAATTTAAAATCTAAAACACGACTTTTAACAAATTTTATACCTAAAAATCACAAATTTAAAATGAAAATTTTAGGAAAAAGAATTAGAATTTTTTATGTATTTTTGAATTTTTTATGATTTTTCTAAGATTTAATGATTTATCAAAAATAAACTTTTTCTAAAAATTAACACTAAAATTTTTCTTTTATTTTTCAAAAATACTAGATTTAAAATGAAAATTAATGCAAAAAGAATTTTAATTTTTCAACTATTTTTCTATTTTTTATGAATTTTCTAAGAAAAAGAAAATCAATTAAATCTATTTTAATTTCTAAAAAATACAACTTTAATGAGAAAATTATAGAAAAATGGTTTTAATATGCTAAAATGGTGCAGAAATTTACTGGTATGAAAAGCCCTAAATTTTAAAAGCTAATTAAACCCTAATTTGATTGATTAAACTAAGAACCCTAATTTTATAAATCTATTTTGAAAAATATTAAATCTAATTATTTTTCTAGAAAAGACAGGGTAGAAATGGTAATAAAGGAAAGAACAGGGTAGGCGGGCGAACTATAGAAAATTTACACTACAGTTAAAACGTATAACCCTAAACTATTAAGAAATGACAGAACAGACCCTGCGCTATTGGCTTATTTTGACTTATTAAAAAGTGCTTTTCAGTAAAAACTCAAAACTACAAACTTGTAAAGTAGCTTATTCTTGACAACTTTAATGAAGGTACTTTCTACTTTTAACAAGAGAATAAGCTAGAAATTAAGCAATTTAGTTGCTGTTACAGTAAGTGCTAGTTAACAAAGCTTTTTGGATTTTTGCTTATAGAGAGCTTATTACTTAATGAAAATGAAAGCTAAAAGAGACTACTTGTATATTAAGATGTGTACTAGGGATGTTTAAACTAAAATTAGCTAAGTATGAACAGGATTAACAAGAAAATTAAACTGAAAATGTGCTAGTTTTAAATTGAAACTGTTTTGAGCTTTTTTTCAAATAAACTATCAAGCTTATTTTTGGACCTTAAGGGCTGAGATTTAGGAAATAAGCTACTCTAGCAGTCTAAATTCTACTTAGGTACAAGGATTTATAAAACTTCACAAGGAAATGAAAAGATTTAAAGTGAAAAATGGCAAAAACTTATGCTGACATGAAGTGCTCTGCTGATGTGTTTGGTCTGCTGGTGCACTTGGCTATGAACTCAAATACAGGCTCACTTTTTTAGAACTAACATGTAACTAAATGATCCTAAGTGAACTCTAAACAACCTTGCACTCTAAATTGTTTGTTAAAATCACAAATTCTAAATCTATTTCAGTGTGAAACTTGCCCTGGTGCAAAATGCAAAATTTTAAGCTCTAACTTTTTAAAAACTAAATCCTAACCTTTAAAACTTGCTTGAAGCTTGCTAAACTACCTTAATACAACTGAATGAACATTTTTGACAAGGTAATTATGACTTTAAGAGTCAAACAAGGCTAATCCCAAACACTCCTTAATAAAAAACTGTCAAATCTAAACTCACTTTAAACCTATTCAAAAACTGAATCAGCTTAAGCTTTTTATCTACACATTCTAATTTTAATCTACTTGAGCTGTTTAAGCTATAAAACCTCTAGCTTATGTTTGAATTTAAGCTAGTTACTCTATAAGGCTTAAACTACTAGTTTTAATGACAGAATTGAACTAATAAAGTCTAACCTGATTTTAAACTAAAACAGAATATAACAAACACAATTACAAGCTAATTAAGCTAAATGAACAGGTTTTAATATAAGAATTTAGAAAAATAAGCAAATGTGAAATAAGCTATGAATTGGCTAAATTGAAAATAAGAGAAGGTAACCTGAAATTGAAGAGTCTTCTTCACCTAGACATCCAAGTGAAGAGTCTAGGTGATCCTATTGGCACTTTGCTTCCCAAAATGAACTCAAATATATTCAAGTGATCATGTTTTTAATGTGAGTAGGTAAAAATAAGTAAATGAAAGCTTAATGAACAAAGTTTAACTAATATTGAGCTTATGAGAATCAATAAGCTCACACTAGCTTATTTAGAGCTTATTGATCAAAAACGTATTGGAATTGAAATCAAAGAACACAAACACTTTTAAAATAGATTGATATTACTAGAATTGACAAGTACAAGTTTAGAAGGAAGAGTACAAGAGCTTAAAAGCTTAATTGCTTAAAGTAAGATTTAAATTGCTTAAAAA